>CM031955.1:3440501-3660501 GCA_018749465.1 Paracanthobrama guichenoti
AACCCATTAAAATACATGTAAATTTGCCCCAGAAATGACACTGACAATTTAATGACACGTATAGCTTATTTTAATTGAAGCTACCATTTCATGTACAATGTGTGAGGGTTGAACATAAACAATTAATGTTAAGTGCGATGTAGTCTCGTCAGTGAAACAGCGAATTGCTCTAAAGGGAAATGGTATAATTCAAATTTGCTGTAGGCTAAAATCTACTAGAGAGAAATGCTCTGCCAGACCTCAGACTCCACTGTTACTGGCGGCAGAATTAGGCACACATGTGAATGTGGAGGCTTTTATGGGCCCCTGTGACACATCAATCATCGCCCACAACCAGTCACAGTCCAGCAGTCAGAAAGACTACTTTGCATCTTTTTTAAGTACTTGAGAGTTTTGAAATCCTAACATTGTTGCAAGTTACACTTTCTGCCACTCCCATAGATTGCAGTGAAAAACAGATCCTTCAATCTGAAAGGCATTCCTCAAGCACTGACGCTGAGTGGAGAGAATGGAGAAAAAAAAGGAATAAAGAGTGATGGAGAAGGGTTCCCCAGTGTTCCTCTTTGGGACTTTGCCCATTTGATCGTTGTACAGCCGTCTCCTAATGCAAAATTTCCATGCTGGCCTGTGCATCAGGGTCTGTCGTCATAAAGGAGGACTGTCTCCCTTAGCCTGGGCTCAAGGCCACACAACCTCTTACATTGGCTTTATGAGTAGCTCAATTACAGAAATGACCTCATTGAAATCCCTTGCGAGCAGTTGAATGAGATTAAGTCTAGACTGTATAATTCTCTTTAAGAGTTGATTTTTATAGTTTAGTAAAGTAACATGAGACTGTGTGTTTTATCTTCTTAAGAAAGATATGGAGTCTGTCCGCACCCTGAACGAGAGCACTTGAGAGGCTGATTGTGTTATTTAGTTTGTGGTCTAGAATCATTGTGTCAGACTGAGCGTATCAAAGGCAGCGTCTCGCAGCTACACAAGCTTTATCTGGACTTTTAACTACACTGCCTCAATCAGCTCTGTTTTCTCAGGGTGTTTCTCCAGCACCCTTGTTTGTGTTGTGATCAACTGTCTTTGACCCCTTAATGATGCTGCTGTGGGAGACCACCACAGTTTCCTAGTTTTTCCTTCTTAAAAGTAAATGTAAATTTTAAAAAAGAAAATTTTCTTATAGGGATGCTCCGATCGATCGGCTGCAGATCTGTATCAGCCAATAATCGCATTCTATGACTCGATCGGGATCACTAAAATAGCCAGATCTCACCAACCGATCGCAAATTGATGACATCAGACTTGAGCGCCGCAGTCATGTCATCAGTTTGGAGTTATTACACGGTCTCAAGAAACAATTTGTTTTTAAGCCTTGCGATTTAAGAACAAGTGATTTGAAACCGCTCGCACACTTGTCAAAATACACACTTGTCAAAATGCCTTCTCAAACAGCCGTTTTTGTCTTAAGTGAGCATATATAGTGGTATATTCAGTGTTCAAGTGAAAGCAGGCTAATAAAGCTGCTGCCATCCTTGCCATTCATGTTAATCAAACAGTCACTCATTGCTCTTAACTAAATCACTTTTGTAAAGATTATGCACTGTTTTTGAACATTTGATTACTTCATACAATTTTTATGAAGTATCCCGAGTGTTGATGGTGAGTGAATGTTCAGTACAGCCACATATGTTTTGGGTGAAAAGAGGAATCGACTCTCCATATCTCCCCAAAATGCAGAAAGTTTGAATTTATAAACAGAATCCTGCCTTACCTACTTAAGTAGGATGTAGGAAGGAAGGACACAAATGCTCCGCACTTGCTGAATATTCCTGTTTATTTTTGTATCTGACTACTCATTTTTATTGAGTTGCAGTGTTTCTATTTGTTTTTGTCCTCAGTCACATATTGGAAAATGTTTAATTATGGGTACCTTATAGGTTGTAATTATGTTCAGTTTGATATTATGTCTTCTAGGCTCTTTAATAATCCAGAGTATCCTAATATGGATTGTGTTTTTCATAAGCCCTGTTTTTAAAGGCCTATTAAAATGTTAATTGTAAAAATATATATTTGTTGTGCTTATTTAATTATTTTGCCATGGCACTGTAGGTTGAACTGATGTGCTTAAAGAAGCTAGGAAAAGTGTTCTTCATGGTACCATATTTCTAGTAATACACATTTTCAGTGTATGTGCATAGTAGGCAATCCATTGAATTATGCAGTGAATTGAAGATCAGAAGCTCCTTTATCTTGCCCAGCTCTCTATTTAATCACAGAGTCCTAATAGAATTAGTCCAAGAGGAGAGTCCATACTAATTGTAGGATATGCAGCACACGGAGAGGCTGTATAAGACAGACTTGTAATGGGATCTGAGGATGGAATGCAACTGATAAAGCGAGCGCCATGTCACCCTGCCGCCCAATCTCTCAAACTACTGCTTTGTGAGTGATTAGGCCTAGCTGTTTTACCGACAAGTCTAGACTGGAACATCTGTAGTGGAGTCATGCTCGACAGAAAGCTACAGCAGTACATACTCATGCACTGTTACAGGATAAGACGACATTGTGAGATCAGTAGAGACATGTCTCAGAGGCCTTAATCTAAACTCAAATTCAAATAAAAAGGTATGAAAAATAAATGTTTGTGAGTGTGTGAAACAGAAAGGGACATAATTTAATTATTTAATTTAATGATTATCGATTAAACTTCAGTACTATACCAAAGACTAATGTGCTATTAAAATGAAATTAAATGAATGTTATGTAGACCTTGTGTATTTTTAATTAATAAACATTTCTTCAACATTTATTAAAGTAAATATTAAATGCACCTTGTTTAAATGAATACCTCAACAACACGTGCCTTTGACTGTTTACATGAACAGCCATATTACTCACAAAATGAGGGTTCAAAAGCAACTGACCATCAGCCAGAACAGCCTACTGAGTACTCTGTACTACAGATAATACAGAAAGACTGGTATGAATGCTTTTTGTTTTGTGTTTATTAACAGCTACTGGTCATTTTGTGTGCCTGTGCAGCTAGCTTGTCATTGATTGTGTCTTGTCATTTCAGCAGGGCAGAACCCTGACCATGTGCTGCAGGGCACTGGAGTGAAGCCTGGCTCAGACTCCAGAAGGCCCGGGGATGACTCTACTGTGGCACCAGAAGATGCTGCCCGCTTCCTTAGCTGCCACTGCTCAGGTCACTGCCCTGATGATGCCAAGAACAACACCTGCGAGTAAGTGTCACAGGCCATGGCAACTTTTTAAGTGATCATTGTTTAATATGATTTTATGCTTTTTATATGTTTTCAAAAAAAGTATGCTTTCTTTGAAACCCAACAGGACAAATGGGCAGTGCTTCGCCATCATTGAAGAAGATGAAAATGGAGATGTGATCTTAAGCTCAGGCTGTATGAAATATGAAGGCTCTCACTTTCAGTGCAAGGTAAGGAAAGTTGTTTCTCTTAAGTGTCTTGCACTTTGACTTGCATGATTAAATATCAGACTTTGTAAGTTTTACTCACTTGAGAAATGGATTTTTCACAGGACTCGCAGTTTGCACAGACACGTCGAACCATCGAGTGCTGCCAGTTTGACTTTTGTAATCGAGACCTAAAGCCAGAGTTGCCGCCTCGAGACTCAGGTAAGCTTCAGTATTATCTGCCTGCCATTGTAAGGTTATTTTCTGTGACGTATTAAAGACTGTTGATTTAAACTTTTTAGCAGGGCAACATTATCTAGCTACCTTTAAATGGATTGCTGTTAAAATTGTGAGAATATCATTTGAAAATTCTTTACCAGTTAAATTTTTGCATCGTGTTTCATAATTTCCCAGCAAAACTGTGTTTCTGAACAGGCCTGCTGATTGAACCCTGGCTAACCTAATGCTTCAATGATGGAAAACACGTGTTTTCTCTTGATCTCTTTGCAGAACCACCAGACCCTCACTGGCTGGCCTTCCTCATTTCAGTGTCTGTGTGCTTCTGCACTCTCATCTGTGTCACTGTCATCTGTTATTACAGGTGAGATCATCACCTCAGTGAAGCAGCAAAACACTGAAGCTCTTACATATAATAGACATTTGTGACGTGCCTTTTTTCCCATATCACTGAACTGTAACTTTAACGCTGCTGTGTTTTTGCAAAGTGCCTTTGAAAACACATGCCACCCACATCATGGCCTGTTGTTGTTGAAAGACAAACACTTATGCTACTGCATGTAGGGGCAAGACTCTATACCTTGGCATGGTTACACAACTGTGAAAAAATTTGCCTTTATAACAAATTAATCTTTTAAAGTGTCTGTTTACTTAACTATTTGTTAAAAAGTCTCGTCTTGACATTAAAAAAGGAGTCAGGAAAGAGCTTTCCAACGTCAGGCATGGATGTAAAAAGATTTTTGACTGTGTCCTGTCCTCAGGTATAAGTGGCAGACAGAAAGGCAGCGCTACCACAGAGACCTGGAGCAGGATGAGGCCTTTATCCCAGCAGGAGAATCTCTGAAAGATCTCATCAACCAGTCTCAAACCTCAGGCAGTGGCTCTGGGCTCCCCCTGCTGGTGAGAAATTAGAAATACAGACTGTAGGATTTCAGTGTCACCTCGTTTTTTTACTATTTCTATTCACATCTTACAGGTGCAGCGCACTATTGCGAAGCAAATCCAGACAGTGCGCCTTATTGGAAAAGGGCGATATGGAGAGGTGTGGCTCGGTCGATGGAGGGGAGAGAAGGTAGCAGTGAAAGTGTTCTTTACCCGAGAGGAGGCCAGCTGGTTCAGAGAGACAGAGATCTACCAAACCGTACTCATGAGACATGAGAACATACTAGGTACACTTCATGTCTTTCAAGATTGTGTAGTGTTTTTAATTGTGTATTAATTCCATGTTTACCTATGTGACGCGATTCTCTTCACTCTTCCCGAAGGCTTCATTGCTGCTGACATAAATGGCACTGGTGCCTCTACTCAGCTGTACCTGATCACAGACTACCATGAGAACGGCTCTCTGTATGACTATTTGAAGTTCACTACTCTAGACACACAGGCCTTGCTCAGACTGGCCTACTCTGCAGCCTGTGGCCTGTGTCACCTGCATACGGAGATCTACGGCACGCAGGGAAAACCAGCCATCGCTCACAGAGACCTGAAGAGCAAGAACATCCTCATAAAGAAAAACGGCACCTGTTGCATCGCTGACCTTGGGCTTGCTGTGAAATTCAACAGGTGCTTTGAACAGACCATTTAACCAGCTTTTAAAATGGATGCAAAGTGACAGTCATTTTGAGGATGTAACAGTTAGTCTTTTTTTTAAATGTCTCTTGTCTCGTCTCAGTGACACAAATGAAGTGGACATCCCACTGAGCACACGTATGGGGACCCGACGCTATATGGCTCCAGAAGTCCTGGACGAGACTCTGAATAAGAACCACTTCCAGGCCTACATCATGGCAGACATCTACAGCTACGGGCTGATTATATGGGAAATTGCCCGACGCTGTGTCACTGGAGGTATTCATAAGACAATAAAAAAAAAATCACTGTCAAATTTTGTTATTTTGCTTTATGCGTATGTGATGTGATTTCTGAAAACCCATCAAATGGTAAAATTTGACCTCTTACAGCTTTTGATACCATATGAAAGCTGGGGTGAAGCCCTTTCCAAATATATTTTTATTTAGGGTTATGGTGATCTGAAGTCGGCGAAAACTATGGCCTTTTTGTTTGTTTCTTTGCACCTCCACTGGGCGTGTTCCAAAACATTAAAGAAAGATTGCCAAGTTACTGAATTTTGATTGAATTTTGCCAAGTTATTTTTTAGAGATGACAGACAAGATGTTATAGAATATTCATTTAATAAAAACTCAGAAAACAAACATTGACATTCAACCTATTCTTCGACCTTCCTAAAAGCATTCCAGCAGACATCTGACGGGTTTTCCCAGATCGCGTCAGATGTTTTTCATATCTAAGCCATGTCATTTTAAAGTCAACATGAAATGGAAATTCAATCTATTTTGTAAATGCTATCTTGTAAATGATTCATCCATGTATTTTTTTATTTTTATTTAAATTGTTAAATCTTAAGATCTTCTGGTGAAATGAGACTTCTCTCTGGTGACGTATGCCAGGCTTCTCTAGTCATTTAGTCACCCTAAACTCCGCCCCTTTCTTAGTCAACTGCAAGCTTACATTCAGATCTGCCTCCATCCAATCAACTGATGAATTGAACCACGCCCTGCATTTTTTTCCCCCACCCTTTTTTTTCTTTGATAAATTTGATAACTCAATACAAATGAAAAGATCTGTCACCACTTCAGTTACATCACAACTTCAAGTATTTTGCTTTAAAGCTATAAAGAACGGTTCTTGTTTTGGATATTTACAGAATTCAAAATCTAATTCATGAATACATCCATTGATTGTTTCCCAGGTATCGTTGAGGACTATCAGCTACCATATTATGAGATGGTGCCATCAGACCCGTCTTATGAAGATATGCTGGAGGTTGTGTGTGTCAAAGGACTGCGGCCCACCGTATCCAATAGATGGAACAGTGATGAGGTAAGTCAGCAAGCAGTGTCTGACCAGCAGATGGCAGTATATTTGCAGCATCTGTACAGATTTAGTGAATATTTGTAGCTTTGCATAGGAACTCGAGGTCATAAATATGTACTGAAGAGAAATGTATGTCGTGATCTGAGAAGAGTTTGTCTCCTTAGTGCTTGAGGGCCATGTTAAAGCTGATGTCAGAATGCTGGGCCCACAATCCTGCATCACGCCTGACCATCCTACGAGTCAAGAAGACTTTGGCAAAAATGGTGGAATCTCAAGACATTAAAATCTGATCAGCGAAGTGTCTATTATTTTGTTTTTGACATCATTGTCCCCTTCAAGAGAAACAAGCTCTGTTCTTCTGTTGGATCGGACATGGTGACTTTCGCTGCTTTCTGTGAAAGCTCTATCATTGCGAAGTTGGATCAGAGGATTACTACAACGGACAAAAACAGTAGAGTGGGACCTTCTGGAGGTTTTGGGAGAGATAAAGTAAACCCCACTGCCTTAAAATACACTCAGTTGTTCTGAATATGTTTCTTTAGATTCTGGGATAAACCTCCTGCCATATGGATGAAATGCTGTTGACTTCTCATGGAATCTGTGTAAAGCATACTGTGATTTAATGTATGACATGTAAATATATTATACTAGTAGAGTAACTGAAAACAGAGCAAAATCATATACTATCAATATAATCTCGTCCAGTTAACAGTCTAGAGGAAGATTATCTGTGCCTCTAGCAGCCTATTGTGTGGCTTTTAAAAATCTTAAATCAACTATACAGTAGTTCTTCTCTCGATGTTCTCATCTGAACATTTCTTTATGAAATAAGACCCCTGCCAGAAGGTTAAAGATAAAGAGATGAATGCCATTCATGATTTTGTTGCAAGAGCATTATATTGTTTGCAATGTTTAAAGCATGCCATTTTAACATCCTCAACATTTTCAATTGAATCTTTCACTGTGCCTTTGACCATATTTTATAAAGTAAACCAGCTGTCAAAATAGCTCGTTTTAATTAAGACCACTGTTTATACTCACTGATGTCTGCAGTCGAGTGGGATCTCCTGCTAACAGCGATTGGGCAACATCAGTGTAGTGTTTGTGGGGGTGATGTGTGCTTTCTGGTTGGTGCGATACAGTTGATGCATTCCTGAGTTTCCTTCATTCAGAGAAGCTGGGTCTTTTTTCCTTTTTGGTACAGGATGCTATCGGTATGAATATGCTTTAAAGTGCAAACTTTTGAGGATTTGGTGAAATTCTGATCATATTTCTTTGCCAATGTTATTAATCATGTTTTGAACTCTGCTGATGTTTTTGAAGTGCCTGAAGTTGAAGGGTACGACCGTAAGTAACATCTGTTAGTCATCAGTGCTTAATGGTTGAGTTGGAGCTGCCAAAATACGGTCTTGATAACTGGTACTATCCCAAAGTACACATTATTGTTACATAACATGTTTACAGAACTCCCATGCAGATTTAATTGTATTATTATTTTTAAAAAATGCAGTGTTGTATCCCAGAATACTTGTTTATTATTCTTAGTGCCATTGAAAAGACCAATGTGATTTTGTTAATAGTAACAAAACAACAGTTCACAATAGCTGTTTACACCAATATCCGGGCCCTTACAGACAGGAAGTGTGAATGTACAATGCTTTGATAATGTCAGTGCCAGTCTAAGGTGCTTTGTCACGATTTTAGTACGCCCTGAAAGGGCATCTTGATTAAAACGAAAAATATTCTGAAAATAAATAGATCTAAGAAAGGAAACATTTCACCTCAGCGTGGTTAACTTTAACATACAGTACAATATGCTAGAGAAACACTAAATTTAGTGTAAATGAAAATACATTTGTAGCTTTTACTATACAAGTAATCTAAAATTTAATCAGTGAAACTGATTATATCAAATGCTTTTCTGTGGCTGAAATGGACCCTCAAGTTAGCATTTGATTGCGTTAAAGAAAGAGAGAAATCGCATTGACTATTCCAGTGGTTTTGCATCATCCCCTATGGCTTCTGTTCTTCATCTGAAAACTGACAATGCACCTTCTCGCTATAATCAGAGCTATGAAGTATGTTGATTAGACCATACTGTATATATATGCCTGTAGATATTTCAATGTGCTTTACCATAGTATCACCCAGCCCACCTCTGTGTAATACATTAAACAATATTTAGTGTCTAAAATCTGAATTTTGTTTTATTCAGCCCCACGTTGAAAGGGTGCCTTGTAAGTTGGCCTCATGCTCTGTATAATATTTGTCCATATAACCTTTTAAAAAATATATATAATTTTAGTACACAGTTTTTGGTGTCTTATATTTTACTGAAAGTACAATATCTTGAAATGTATTTAGGGCGCAGGATATGTAAGGAATATAATGTAGTTGTCATATGTAAGACTTCTGATGTTCCATCAAACAGGGCCACATCATCTAAATCTTATTCCTTGCAAACAGTGCTCAATGTCTCAATAAGCTGTCCCCATTATAAACAACATGAGCTGTTTATGTCTCTCAGATACTGAAATGGTGGGCAGTGCAATCAGTCTTTTTGCACCTGTAGAGTGTCGCATGTCTTCAGGTGGTCTGCAGCATTAGTAGGCCAGCAAATGTGTTATCTTGTGGGTTGTTGCGCTCTATAGTTCCCTGCACCAGCTCTAGACGGAGTTCCTCTCCTTGCTCCATCTGCAGGATGCAGACACGTGTTGCAGGTGCACCCAACTTCCTCGGGTTCTGCCGTAAGGAGGCAGCTACCTCTCCACCTCTCTTTAATTGAGCCAGAGAGGGGCCTGGTCCAAAGTCCAGTGTCACCACAAAGAGATAGGCACCAGAAGTAGGAGCACGAAATATGCCTGTTTTTGGTGAGTATAATTGTCCATGATTTAGGGCCACGCTTTCAAAAAGGATTGTGCCAGATCCGTTAGCACCTTCTGTATTGCTGGCCAGGAACATAATTGGACTATCTGGGAGCTGACGAAGCACTGTTTGGAATCAAATAATGGTAAGGTATTAAAATATGACTGCTAGGAAAAAAAGGGGCCATGATAGTGCAATTACAAATTACTTTCACTGGGGGTGCTCTTGTTATACAAATGAAACGTCACCTAACCTGTACTCCAGTCTAGATTCAATATGAATGAATATTAAATCAGGGCCACGATTGAACTAAAACGAGGCTGTGGGAATGAATTCTTAATTTGTGGCTACGGTATCTTGTTTTTTCCACATTTTTCCAAAATGTCATGTGGGACTCCGTAATTATAAAACAAAAGAACATTAAAATAATTTTAAAGTGCAGTGCTTTAAAGGGTTGGTCCGTCCAAAAATAAAAATACTGTCAGTTGAGTAATTGACTATTTTTACATGTCATTCCAAACCCCCTTCGTTCATCTTCGGAACACAAATCAGACGTTGTTAAAATTGGTTTAACCTTTAATTTTATGAAGCAATGAGAATACTTTGTGTGCTAAAACAAAACTAAAATAATGACTTTATTCAACAATTTCTTCTCATCTGTGTCATTCTCCTAATGCTGGGTACACACTATAAAATAATTGGGGCAATTTTGGGCCTATTTCTCCCCTTCTGACAATCCTAGGTAAAGTCCCAATTATCTTGATGGTTCTTCAGATTTCCCTGTGGTGTGAGGTGTTAAGAGTGACTAAATCTGTTGAATAAAGTCATTTTAGTTTTTTTGCACACAAAAATTATTCTTGTCACTTTATAACATTTAAGGTTGATCGACTGTAGTCACATGGACTATTTTATCGAAGTCTTTACTCCCTTTCTGGGCCTTGAAAGTTGCAATGACGTTGCGGCCTATAGGTGGTTTAGAAACCTCTCAGGGTTCATCAAAAATATCTTAATTTGTATTCCAAAGATGAACGAAGGTATTACAGGTTTGGAACGATACAAGGGTGCGTAATGACAATTTTAATTTTTGGATGTACTTGCCCTTTAACGGAGTAGCCCGACATGACATTTGCAGGGGGGGAAATGTAATGCAAGAAGAGAAATGATTAAAAGTTTAAATAGTTTTACAAAATGCTGTTTAAATATTGTCTTACCTGCAGACTCCAGTGATGCATCTCTCTTGCTGCGAAAATTCACTCTGTCCCCTGTCTGAACAGCTCTTTTGTATGCCCTCTTCTTTTGTTTCTTTGCTTCCTTTCTCTTCATCAAAGCTGACAATTTATTCAAATCCACCGACACCTCAGAGCCAGCAAGTCCCTCTGTGTTACTGAAAATGCCGTTAAAAACTCCAAGGTGGCTCTCCAGGTCCTTACGCAAAGTATCCACCTCAGCCTGCAGTTTCATCTCCACACCACCAACGGGAGCAGTTTTATTGCAGTTGCAGCAAGAAGAACAATGATATTCCTCAAGCCGTTTGATGTGAGCTCCAAGCTCTTTTACCGTTTTCTCTAAAGTCCATAAGTCATCATCAGAGTACTCCGGCTGTTCCTCGGACAGGTCGAATCTTTCATTCCCATGTCTCCTTTGGACACCCACAAAGGCCCTGTCTGGAAGCACAGAGGGATCATCTGCTGCCGTCACCTGAGGGGTAGCAGAGTTCACCATTGAGGTTAAGCTGAGGCTGTGTTCATTGATCTTCTCTTGCATGTCTCTAATGCTCTCCCTCAATTCTGGTATAGAGTAACGTCTCTGGTCCTGATGAGACCACTCCATGAACTCCAGCACCTCTTCCCCAAGCAAAATCTCTAGCACCTCGGAGTGACGAATGGCATCCTGAAGCAAAGTGTTGAAAATGCTATGTAGGTGCTGAATCTTCTCGTCCTTGGCCCTGTCCTGCTCCTGGAGTGTTTCAATGCCCTGCTTGTTGTCCAGGAAGGTGGCCTGGAGCTGAGAAACATTGTACTGTAACATTCTGCTCTTTTCCTGCTCAAAAGCAAGGGACCGTTGCACATTCAGTAGCCCTAATTTGAGATCTTCCACGGATGGAACCCAAGCACCATTGTCCCAGTTGTCCATCATCTCCTGTTCCTCACGCTCCCGGGCCAACTTGTTTTCATTCGCTATCTCCATCACATTAGCTACAGTTTGTTCCAACTGGGTCACAGATACTCCAAGAGTGATACAGTCACATTCCCCACTTGCTGAACTTATATTCTTGTGATACTTTATAAATAGATAGTCAACATCCGATTCCGTCTCCTGCAGGGCTTGCTGGAGAACACTGATGTTGCCACTCAGCTCATTTATACGGTCAAGGACTGCTACCTTCGCTGCCTCCACCTCCAAACCAGTCTCCATAAACTGAACCTGGCTGTTGCGGCCAGTCTGAACTATTTTGTTGTCCAGATCTCTCCGACCATTCTGGAGGTCCTTGATGTTTGCAGTCACTTGTTCATGGCCTTCAATCAAGGTGCTAAGTCTCACGGTGTTGTTGATGACTTTGTTGTCCAGACGCGCGATGGCTTCCCAGACAGCTGTGCTATCATGAGACTGACTCTGTGTGGGATCGGCCTTATTTTCTGGCCGAATCTTCTGAACTTCTTCGTCCAGCCTCTTTTGCTCCTGTATCACTCCAGACATCGATGTATTCAGAGACTGGAGATTTACCTAGAGCGAGATGTACACATTCAGTATAATTGTTATGCATGTACAAAAATCATCTGAGGTTGAGTAAAATCTCTGACCTGCAACATCTTTTGGTGACGTTTGATTTTGACATCTATGTCTGTCTTGAAATTTGTCAGGTTGTAGTGCAGCATGGTTTGCTGCACATGGAGCCTCGCTTCAACCTCATGGCGATGGTTGTGAAACTGAGCTTTCACCTCCTCCAGTTTCTGTAAACTCTCCCTCAACTCAACCTCAACAGCCTCCTGTAGATTGTGCTCCTCACCACCAACCTCTAGAGGCTCAGCAACCCTTCCCTTCTCCTGATCTTGTCGGAGTTGGGCCATGTCCTGCTGCAAACCCTGCACCTCCTGAAAGAGCCGTTCCAGGGTTAGATTGAAATTCTCCAACACAGGTTGCAGCTGAGACATCACAGCTTCTTTCAAGATTGGCAGGAGCCCATAGTGAGCATAAGATGTTTCAGGGTGAGGAACACCTTCGTTTACAGCATAAGGGCCTGAAAAAAGATAGACAGACATCGGCTAGACATGTGGGGCCTCATTTATTAAAACGATTTCTACTTAGGATCTTGCAATCATTTTTCAAATGTACGTATGTGTGATTCAGAAAACGAAAATGTGCGTACGCCTTTCTTCCAGTTGTGAATTTTTATAAAATCACAAATGATCTTGAAATTGTGCGCCCTAATTTATGTCATTAACATATAACAGAGGGCCAGTCAACGTCTAAATCCTTTACTTGAGAATGGCGAGTGGCAAGAATTGCTTAGATTTCCAAATACCTGCATTACTCCTGACTCTCTGCCACTAGGAAAAGTGCGGACGTCTGCTTAGACCTTGATGTAGTGCTAAGCATGTTTCCACATCAAAGATCGAATATGAACATATGCACCAAGTTCAAATTTGTGCAATAAGGCCCATGAACTTTGAATTGTCCTTGTTTAGAGAGAGTCTTAAAATAGATTTTCTCATTGAACATTATTTTCTATGAACGGTCTAAACAACTTACAAAGAGGGGAATCCCAGCAACAATAATGTTTTGGAGATAATAACCACATTTCCAAAAATAGAAATCTGAATCTATTGTCATTCTTGGATAATAATTTCCCCTGTGTTTGCAAGATTTGACTTTCTATGCTGCTCATGAGGAAACATCGATATCATGTCCGGAAAAATTCATCTGGACTTTGACCCTTTAATTGACTAGTAAACAGCCCAGGGTCTTTTACATCCCCTGCATTGAAATAAAGTATGTGTGTGGTACATTTTGATCATGAGTGCACAAGTTTTAGGGAAGAGTTAAGCAGAAAGAGATCTCTACATGTATAAGTTCCCTGCTGGGAACCTGACATAGAGGTCATGTGCCGTTTTTATTCTTTTTATTCACATGCTGTCAAAACACTCTCTGGAAAAGCTTCAGAATTTATGCTCCTGCTGCTTTTTTCTGATGTTGTAAAGTCTAGGATATATGATCGAGTCATGTTTTATTACCCTGACAGCATTGTTTTTACTATTTGAACCACATCTCACGCAGACACAAAAACTCTGCTCCTACCCAGAACAACAGGGTAACAAGGGGGAAATTCTCCATTCAAACTTCAAAGTTTTTTTTCTTTTGTCTTCTTTTTGGAAGAGAATAAACTTTTAAAAGAGGCTCTCAAGCGTTATTTATGTGACAAATGTGTCCTTACATCAATAACGCTGCAGTTTTCGTAGTGTTGTGTGTGGCTGGATTCAATCTATATCTGAACCACTGTGTCATTTCCATAGACCATTACATCACGCTCATAACCATACAATGTATGGGGGGACTTTTTCCCAGGGAAAGAGAGGATATCCTGTGCAGGAATTAGTAATGTGAAGGGACATTGAGGAGCTGTTATTGAAGAGGAATGGAGGTTTTTCCCGTCTGCAGCATTATTTACTGTTCTGCTAATCCCGCATCCTTTGCATATTAGGATATGAGACCGGCACTTGACGAGACAATGCATATGCATATATAATATGACAATGCATATTAGAACCAAAGGAAGTGTCTAGTAGATATTTTGGTATGGATAACACATTCTGTTTTCAGTAGTGTTTGTATGTACAAGAGTGAAGAGAGAATTTTACAAGAGGATATTATATAGGAAAATTAATAACTGCAGATATATAGAGTACTACAGGAATTACATATATCTGGTTCCCCTCAACAAAAACCTAATAGGAATTTTCCAATAACTTTCTGTGACCAACAAAAATTTCTAAACCTTACATGTTTTGTTCATCAAGGTAATCTTCTCAATAGACACAAACTGCAATATGCAGAAGTAAAAAGAGAAATTTAGGCAATAAAAAAACTACACACTTAATTTCAGTCTATTTAAAATCCATAAGTTGAAGTTAGAAAAGTTTGCAAGTGTGCGAGTATTAACACAATAAGGGAGTAAAAGCGAAATAAATGCTTTTCATGATATGTTTTTTCTTTTCCGTGCGTTGACCTCTGGAGTCCCTTTTAGACACTTCACCACCTTTTTCAAGACATGTAAAAACACAAGTGGGGGTATTAGTGATATATTTTATGCTGTAGAATAAAAGTGAGTTTGTGAGAATAAAATCTCAAGCTTGTGTTCAACCGCAGACCTTCGCAAAACCAATGAGCTTATACAATAAGTGGCAGCTGTCATTTGGGAGCAAAACACTTATTTGTACATTTTAGATGGTCAACGCAAACAGAATTGTTTGTAACCATTGAATCAAATGCAGCCACAGTGGGACAGTGCCCCATTGACCCCATCCGACAGTGTTCGGATTTTCGAGACTATTTTAAGTCGTAAAGTGAGCAGGATATATTCAAATGAAGTGCATGGATTTGGCAGGCATGTGTCATGATACTAAAGGCCCTATTTTAGCATTACACTTAGGGCGTGTCCGAATCCACTTTTGCTAGTTTAAGGATGGAAAAAAATGTTATGGGCCTAACGTTCAATAAACCAATCACAGTCTCATCTCCCATTCCCTTTAAAAGCCAGTTGCGCTTGCACCATGACAGATCGCTATTTACATGGCAGAATTTGCAAGCAGAAAGACTGAATGCTTCTCCAGAGAGGAATTATTTTATTTTTAATATTTAAAAATGTTTGTGTGCTGCTGCGCGTCCTTGTGTGTGTGTAATAAGCAGAGTGTGCAGCTGCCTATAGGCGCATATTACTAAAGCGCCCTTTAAATAGGAAATGCACTCACGCCCATCTTGTTCGCCCATGGGTGTACTGGTCTGAAAACGTGTGTTCAGGTGCATTGTTGATGCGTTGCTATTTTGAGGTAAGTAAAAAATCTACTGTGCCATTCATTGACCAACAAAAACCTGGTCTAAAGTCAATAGCGCAGTATTTTTTGTGATATTTAAACAATGTGGGCCCTCCCCAGCTCTACAGTACCCCACAAATTTCCACTGTAAATCTGTGGTGAAAAATGGAACTGCTGCAAAAGTGTGTCTGATGTGTTCAGTGATTAGGATATAAAGCTTACAAAATGTTTATCATAAACTAGCGCTAAGACCCAGAATTTGCCCTACCTAAATTTACAGCCAGGAGCCGCAACTGATCAAATGGCATTTTCTTAAAACGTCATAGTTTGTTCAAGTCAGTGAGGTATGTCGCATGTAAAATTTAACATACCTCTCCTCTCAAAGTGGTGACTGTTATGGTGGTCATGGCCAGCATGAGGGCCGTGCTCATAATCTTCGATGGGCTCTGTTGCAGTTTGATTCTCTACATCAGGCTGTTGAGCTTCATACAGTGGACCGCCAAACATTTGTAAATCATTCTGCTCTCTGTTCTCTTGATTTAGTTTGTTATATCCTTAAGAGAGAGAAGAAAAAAAAGTACAACCAAATGTTATGTGATGTTTTGGCACCGTATTGATGGTACCTTTGCAATCAGTTTTGTTATTTTGATATTCACCGCATGAATGCAACCTGTGCACTTTGACCTGTGCATTTGAATCTCAGGAAGGTCATTAGTAGGAGTGCCTAGTATCAGATTAATCAGCAGCATGGGAATTTCCAAGTTTGTGTCCAAAGCTTTTGTTTGTGTCCCAACTACCAGCTCAAAGGATTATTTTTAGAGCTGTGGATTTGACAGCCTCCTCTGAAACGTGCTATTATTCTAGTGCGCTCCAGTGCATGTGTGTATTTACCCAAGACCATTTTTGTTTTGTCCATGCTCGGACTGAAGCGCGGTCACACACATTAACACTCTGTGTGGGCTCGCCCCTTGCCTTCAGAAAACTCTTACGCCCTTTTCCGTTCTCCCATGTGGGGCCATAACATTCCCATAGCCAGCCAATATTTGCACAAACACACTTTTGTCATTTCCTCAGTTTGTTTCAGCAGCCAGGCCAGTGTCAGTCTGTCACAGGTATAGAGTCATGCTTGGCCAGAATGCTGTATTAACCAGTCAGCATCCAGTGACCAGTGCTGCAACTATCCATGCTGTAGAGAGACTGTTCAGTTACAGATTGCAAAAATTTTAAAACTTAAAGGTTTTACATCACATACGTCTGTCTGGCACTTCATGTACTCCCGGATTTGGTCTGCCTGCCATGGTGGGGTCTTGAGACTCAGAGACGTGGCCACCTGTGACTGACATAGAGCACAGAGAAAACAGAGAGAAATGTAATATATATTATATCAAAACTTTTGGAAATGGTGACATCATTGTGTAGAAGCAAACCAATTTATGAAGCAAGTCAGGCTTGATATTGCAAGAACCTTGGTTCCAGCATCACCTTAAGACCTGTTGTGTCAGATTGTTGTGGAAAGCTCATTAGTACCTGTCTCCTCACAGTTTTTCCCAGCATGTCCAAGGCAGCATCGCCACAGCAGTGCAGTGAAGATTTTCTGCTTCTCTCTGTACACTGGCCGAGTGGACAGCTTGTACCTGCATACAAAAAACGGGATTGATTAAGTCAAGCTACGCACTTTGCAGATTAAGTTAAGTTTTAATGTAATGTTTCAGCTCAAAATACCCCACAGATCCTTTATTATACCATGTTGTAAATGCCTATTTTTGAGTGGATGAAAAAACATGCTGTTTTCATGCATGTATCTTTAAATGCAAATGAGCTACTGCTCCTCATTCCACTTTCCAGAAAAGGACGGAGCCTGTACAGCTTGTGCCTTGGATACTCAATCAAAATCAAACAGATGTTTTAGTTTTTGGGAATCTATCTCGCGATCACACTCATCTGACATTGCAGTTCTTCATCATAAAGCCATATCAGAATATACTTATGATGTATGGTTTTCTGAGCACACACGCAGAAAGCTGGCTGTCAGATGGAGCGTCCTGTGAGTATGGCCTTATGGCACTTAAACTGTCAAAAACACACATAAACATAAAAGTTTATGTGAACATAAAAGTTCACATAAACACTGTCGGTTATGTCTGTGAACGTAAACAGCAAGTAAAGAAATCGCATGTGTATATTAGATCTGTGTATTAAAGTAAAAGCAGCGTAATATACAGTACCTACTGCTATTTATGCTGTTAATATAAACCAAACAACAAAAGAAAACAAGAAAATCACTCACTGCTCTTGATTGAATAACTTTAGTAGGTTTAATAAGAATACATTTCTTACTTGAATGCTGCGGCGAGGAGATAAACATGGCAGACTGTGTACAGCTCACTCAGGGCGGGGTCTATGCTAATAGGATAGAGTACGTCAGCATTTGTGGGCGGGGCCTAACCATGTGTGAAGTCACACTGCTAGAATCTGCTGAAATAATGCTTATCCTTTATGGGGATTGAAAAAAAGAGGAGTGGGTGGATTTTTACTATTATAGGGTGGTTGTGTACACACTATAAACAAGCATTTATGTTCAAATGCATAATAGGTCCCTTTAAAATACTTTTTCTATTCTAACTACACAATATACTTTATATTTTTTGCAAAATATGCAAGTATACAAATATTTAAGTAGTCTGAGAGCATTAGGAAACTGTGGGTGTGTGCTAAAGTGCTCTTATTGTTGGGGGGTGGCATTGCCCGCGTGTTATTCCGTCCCAGGTGAGGGGAGTGTTTGAAAACAGGCCTTATTTTTGCGGTTCTGTTTGGTGCCTCTAGCAACACAGAAACTACACTTTTAATATATAATATATAATTCACATTTAAGATATATAATTCACTTACATGACTAGCTGGCAGTCTGGGGTGCCACTGGGACAGGGACTCTGGGACTTGATGGTGTACTTCTCAGTTCCACAGGATACTGCCACAGTAACAGAACGCTTGTGAACAAACGCACACCAATTCCTGGAAGGGAGACTGAATGTCAGACATACAACCTAATATGTACATTCTGTAGTTAGGAAACATCGGAAGTATTCAGTTCGGTCAAGGCCAGAGGATCATTGTACTAATACACTTAGCAATAATACAGTTATATTTGTGGGCTTGTGCTTAGCTGAACCTTTTGTTCTCAGGGTCAAGCCCAATGATACTTCATTATCTAGAGGAAAATATGAACCTACAAATGACATATTAAGCCCTATACTGTATTTCTTGGACTGCATCCATGGTAATCTCAAATTAGTTTGATGACTCAATGGCCGGATGTTTTCCTCAAAGTTCTTGGAATAAATGCAGTTTACAGCAATATTAAGAGTTAATACTGTGAGATTCCTGCACCAGCTCTATACATCAAGTAAGCACATGAATATTTAATGAGGTACACACCGTATACCTTTTGATATCAATTCTTTTAAGGGTTAAAAAAGTGGTTCTAACCTCCATTCAAAATGACAAGTGTGAAACATTGCTTAACCCAGAGTGAAATAATGATAAATAAATAAGCCATGAGATGACAAGTGACTTCTTAATCCACCTTTCCACTATCTCTAACAAACAAGTCATTTATTTTCAAAGGAAAGTAATATGGGAGCTGAGTGGAGTTCAGATCATACATGTATGCAGAATTTTTGGATGAAATTTGTGCTTCGGGTGTGTTGAAATATTTGAATTTTTGCCATAAGACCATATGCGACCACCAGACACCATTTCTCTAAATGGGTAGTTATGACTATTTTTTTTTTCCCCTCAAAATAATTATTTTATAATTGTAAAATGTTTATTTACATTGGTTAGCCATGTTTTTCTTTCAGACATACTTGTGGATATAGTCATACATTAATTATTCATTCAAGCATGCATACCATTGCTAATATGCAGAGTGTAACGGCTGCTTCACAACTAATTTTAAAGTCTGCGTGACTATCACAAGATTATGCGAATGTCAGAAACAGTGGAAAGGCAGCATTAGGTACGAAAAAGTTGCTTCCTTTCAAACCAGGAACCAAAGAATAGGTTTCTGGGTGCCAACGGCCATGACTCATTGTTAATAGTGCTATAGAGCATGGCATCCTTGATCTGATTGGCAGTAAGGGAGATGGAAGGTTCTCCATTGACATTTACAATGCTGTAAATAATAGATCCCCTTCTGACCTGGGCAAGCCCAAACACCTTTTTCCTGTTGCAACCTGTTGCATCCAAATTAGGATCTCCAGCTATAAAACAGAAGGGTCACTGCTTTACACAAAGGCCGGGGAAGGTCCACATCACGTCACAGGTTTAGAATGGATGGTTACGTTCACTGCCCAAAGGTGGCCGACCAGACAGACAAAACAGAGCTGATATTTCATTGGGTCCAGCTGTGAGGTCCTATTCCTGAGGTCACGGCAGAGCTGATGATGATGGGCTGCAGTTATTTTACATCATTAGAGCTGATCTTTGACATGAATCTTTGTTGCTGATTATGAGTAAACCATTAACAATGATCATGGGAACATGGGAAAGACCAGAGATCATAGGTTTGTTGAAGTTAAAGGCTGGACAGATAAGGCTTTGTGGGCAGATGTATTTGGAAATGGTCCTTTGAGGAGGAACATCAGCCTGCTATTGGTTGTTTTAACTTACTCAATCCTCTTGATGTATGATTCATAGTCCACAAGTAAGACAGGTCAAACTCTCCCAGCCAAATCCCTCACATTCACTGCAGAGTTGTGAATTGTTTGGGGTGTAATTGTCCAGTCTTTGGTCAATGGTTAATGTGCTTGGTATGAGTTTCAGAATGAGAAAATCTGTATTCGTCGCTCCATTAATCAAACACAAATGTAGGGCAGATCAGGTCAATAGGATCGGTACTTTCTGAAAAAATTTTGATGACTAAATGATTGGGAATATGCCAGGTTGAGTTCTTGATTTGTGTAATGTATCGTGTGGTTTTAAACACACAGGCCATGACATATCCAACAAAGCCAAATGAATCAGTTAAGCAAAGATGCCAAAACACAAAAAAACAATAGTTCCAACACTATTGGTTCTATTGGTTACATGGAAAGAAACAAGTAATAACACTGTTTATGGACAATTAGTATTACTTTGGTGCATTTTAGACCATAGACTATGAATCTTACAGCGCGACTTATCCTACAGAGCTTTACACAAGGTCTAAGCTGAAACAAAATACAATTGTATACCATGTATGCCACAGTTAGTCTTAAATAAACAGCTTTAGTGCTTGTTTTCAAATAGAATAAACTGTGACAAAAAAACAACTCACAATTTCAGTATACAACATGTCAGAATAAGGAAAAACATGTGGTCATTCTTGTGCAAACTGAAAATGTCAAACAGAGGAGACTTGTTTTGTTGTAAAGGCATTTGTCTCTGTTGTTGTCTTTTTGAGTGGAGTGAACACAAGGGGTATTTCAAGCATTGCTTGGTCTTTATATTTGTCTTGATCACTAAGCTGCCTGTAATGTGATCATTGATTAATAGGATCTGAAGGTAAAGGGATTAAAGGTCTCAAGACAAGTTACTTGTAAAGCATGTGAATCTTTATAGTTTACAAGCCTGTGATTTTGCTTCATTCTGGGGCAGACTGGGATTAAAGGATTAAAGGATGGGGCACAACAGGCTTCCTTCTCATCTGCCTATACGTCTCAGGCTTACGTTATCTTCTATAACCCTAAAAAGGGGTTAAATTGGACTGGAATGATCTGGAACGGCATTCTGGCACCCTTGATTCAAATAAGACAACAAGTTAGGAATGGAATTAGGAATTGTTTGTCAATCCATTCCATATACTGTATGTTCCAGTCCAATTTCTTCGGATACACAGCACACTCGTTGACTGAGTGAACTACAATTTCACTAAATCAAGCTTTTTTTTTAGGTTGAAAAAAGTTATGTACACAACCGGGTGTAGAATTCTGGACTGCTTGTGATAAAGGTCATAAATCTTTTGTATGTTAAACACATAGAACATATAGACTTAAGTGCTAAAAGTTTATTATATATGCTGTATAAATCAGACTTGTTTTATGTCACTTCCGGACATGTGGTTCTATGGATGGACATCTCTGTAAGCACATTGCTATTCTTCCTGCTTTCTGTCGATTAGTGTCCCCTCACAGGAAGGAAGTGTATGACGCTCTCTCCCTCCTGCAAACTTCCCTCATCCTGGGATCCTTACCCAACGAAGATACTCACGGACATCCACGCATACAGACTGACATGACCTCTAACCTTAAGCCCCTCCGTTTCATAGTTTCCTCTGGTCATGTGAATTTCCAGAGAGTGTACTGCAAAAGAGTAATTTTCTTAATCAGAATGTTTTTTGTCTTGTTTTTAATAAAACATCCCTAAAATAAGATATATTTATTTAAGAAGCCAAACTGAAATTTTTACTGTGTATTCCCCAAGACTACATTTATTTGATGATAAATACAATAAGAACTGTAATATTGTGAAATATTTTTACAATTATTAAAAGCAATATTAAAAAATTAAATGTAATAATGTGTTTATTTTATATAAAATGTATTGTTTAAATCCAGTCATTTAGAGGAAAGTAAAAAGATTCTTAAAAACTTGCATAAATATAATGCTTAAAATTTCATCAAAATTAAATGATATAGGGTTTCTTGGCCAAAAAGAAAAAATAATTTTCATGCTCCAGGCCATTTTGACCCGTGAACAGATATTTTGTGAGAGTAAAATGCACAGTGTAACTTTTTCTATTTGATTATATTTTAAAATGTAATTTATTCCTTGATGACGTTGTTTTTTGTTTTTACATCCATTTTTTTGGTTTTTTGATGCATCTTGAATGAAGTCTTGAAACAGTGAACATTCCAAGTTATAACATATTACAAGTTAGAGAACATATATACTAGCCTGTTGCCTGTTGCTTTGAAAAGTTGCTTTGATGTTTTTATCAGCAGACATTTATCCTACTGTATACAGAGCTGAAATATTAAGGCTGAATTTTAATGGAGGGTTTTGTTTGACTTTGGATCCTCTATAAAGGCTTCTCATTGCCTCTCACTTTTGTGCAACAGCTGCAATAGATAAAAACTCTCCCCATCCATGTCATGCTTTTGATTCTAGTCCAAGAAATAAAGCACATTATAAGCTAGTGAAGTGGTGAGTTTATATTGACTTGAGCACAAAAGGAAACAAGGCTTTCGACGGACGGGACCTCTGTTGAGATTGGTTGAGACCCAAGAAATAAACTGTATGCAAAACTTTTTTAGGGCCAGATCGTAAGCTAGAGCAGCTTCCTGAGACGGACACAGGATGAAAGCTGATTAACTCAAACCACAACAGAGAAAGAAGAGTGTGTGAGAGGATGTGAAATATAGAAACCGCATACACCGGTCACAACATCCACAATGAATGGATGAATACAGGGTATTTTAATAATAAAATACATTGATTATTTGACTTTGGCAAAACGAGGTTTAATTTCACGAGAACATGTAATTTGTTTTGACATTTGAATTGCTGTTATATTCCAACAGCTGTTTCTGTTCAGAAAGCTTGATTTTGTGACGTGAAATTTCTATTTAAATTCTTTCCGTCAATTTTAACTTCTACAAAAGTACAAAAAGCCGTCGTTGATATTTTCCCCCCTGTCCATGAGCACCCAAGCTCCCTCGGGATTCGCTGCACCTGGGCATCAAACTCTCTCTTTGTCTCTCCTCCTTTCTTTCTAGCTTTTCAGAGTTGCCCATGCATGTCAAGACATCACATCACTAAAAAAGGATCTTTTCTTTCATCTACAGACTCACACCTCCCCTAAAGACCACCTGTGATTTAACAAGCCTTTTATGTTTAACCTAATGTAAGCTTTAATGATAAAAGATTAAAATACAAATGATATAGGTTACAATAACAAAATAAATCCACTTAATAAAAAAATTAAAAAATGGCATTAAATTATAGCATGGGAAATGAATTTCTGCTATAAAATCGAAAATCATTTCATACAAATTTAAAGTAAACAAATGATTATTATTAATGTCATCTAATGTTCCCCATTTATGTATGATGATGTTTATTGTTAATTCATTACATATTTTATTAAAAACTACACCTGAAAAATAATCCAGTAAGTTCTGTGTGGCATTAAAATAATTATTAATATCATCTAATGTTTCTGTAAATACCCCATGTGTCTGATCATGATGACATTTATTGCTACTTAATTCTGAAAAAAAAAACTCATTTTTATTAAAAACGACACCTACAGAAGTACAACTTTAAATTTCATTCCTTAAATTCATTTTGTTACAATTACAGTTGTGTAATTGATAAATGACTGTACAATATTTGCTACCTCAAATCACATTTAGTTGAAGAGGTATTCAATTCAATTTAGAAAGGGGCTTTCCCTTTGTACCATTAATCAGACCCAAACCAGATGTTCTTCCTTTAATCAGACATGTTAAATAAAAACACTGTAGGGAGGGTGCTATCAGAGACTCAAGCCTGCTGCTGGGCAATTTGGGGTCTACTGTATGTATTTGGGTTGAGGTAAAGAGCGACCCAGCTCTTGTGCAAAGATTAAACTGAGGCTGATCTCAAAGCGCAGGAAACATTTGGCTCCTATGTGTTCCAGGTAATTAGGCTGAATTACTATGGATTAGCTAGAGTTAAGAGAAAACATATGGGCACTCTTGACACTTTGAAGAGATGTGCATGGGGTCAGAGAAGACCTTTAAGTACAGAATTGTGAACACAGGTACTAAACCAAATGTTTACTGAAACACCTTTCCTGTTTTGCAGTTCCTACAGCAGTTAAACTCTGATTGTAACAGAGATGGGGAAGATAAGAAACTTGAGGAAGTGATGGAGAGGAACACAACTTTATTATGTTTTTACAGCCATTCACAAGCTTCTCTGCTTCAGCCTCATGTGCCATATACACTACCCGTTTAAAAGTTGGTGTCAGGCTTGTTTTTTTTAAAGAAATTCTTTTATTCAGCAAAGATTGTTACAAAAATTGGCTTTGATGAGAAGAAACTTGAGGAAGTGATAGAGAGGAACCCAACTTCACTTTGTTTTTACAGCCATTGCTTCACAAGCTGCACTGCTTCAACCCGGGTGGCTCTCCAGGATAAATAATGAGCTCTAAAACCAATTAAACCATGCACGTTTTTATGACATGCGTGTAATGAGCCAGATTATGGCAGAATTACCCCGGTGAACGACCCTCTTTTCAACAAAAACCTCAAGAAATTACTGTTTTTTTTTTTTTAACACTGCGGTCATGATTACGTGTTTGAATCAAATGGAGCATGATGAATGAATGAGGAACAGCAACACTTACCCAGTCCTTAGTAGAGAGTCCCTGGTCTCAGTTGTAGCTGTTCCCTCAGGTACATCCGGAGAAAGATGTCCACTGCTGGGATCTTGCTGTCCATGACCCAGAGGATGGTGGACAGCTCCATAAACATCAGGGTTCTGCCTGTTTAGTCCTTCACCATGATGAGGTGCTCCAAACCCTACCAGTGGAACTCTGTGGTCCCATCCACCATCATCCGACATGTCCTTCAGCTCGTCCTCCTCCTCTACCTCCGGGTCTCTGGCTCTGACCTCACATCGTGCTGCGAGAAGCAGCCCCTGGAGTAATACGGCCAACCTCAGCACCACCATATCTGTATGCTCCTCAAAACGCTCAGGGACTGGCACAAAGCACAAGAGAGCAAAATGTTGTGAAGCCGTTGTTCGGTGGTGCCGTATAGAAACTCTCCGCCCCCCATCTCGAAAATGATCCTCTCCCTCCCTCCTCCTGTCAGGCGCTTCTCAGAGTCCACTTCCCCCCGACCTCTCTCTTCCTCTCCCTCCTCTTAATAGTTTCAAAGACCTCCAACAATCCTCGGAAATGAACCCCCCACCCACATCCAGCTTACTCCCCGTGGAAAGGTCGCTGAGCCTGGAACAATGAGGCCCGTCAGCTCTCAGGCTTTACATGAGGTGCTGGACACACACTTGACTATGAGTGAGAAAGCAGGCCATTTCTCTTGGCTGGTCACCAGAATTGTTATGCTCTTATCACCGCTTGCTGCTCCTGTCTCCACTCAGAGTTAAGTAGCTCAGGAAAGAGATGTTAAAGCTGAATTATGCGAATTACGAGAAGATAAAAAGTCAATGGTTTTTATATAATATCCTGTTTTTCTATATATTTTATTCAGTTACAAAGAGCTTAAAGGGATAGAAAAATTAAAATGCTGTCATTTATTCACCATCATGTTGTTCTTGTTCCAAACCTGTTTGACTGTCTTTCTTCTGTGAAATAGACAAGAAAACATTTAATAGTTTTTCATGGAGCTTTCAAGCTTCCAAAAAGATGCATAAAAGCATCATACATTGAATCCATACTACTCATGTGCCATATACACACATATTTCTTATTTATTTGTTTATGTTGAAATAATTTTATCCAGCAAGGATGCATTAAATTGATCAAAAGTAAAGACAGTAAAGACATTGTTACAAAAAAACTTCTATTTCAAATAAATGCTGTTAATTTGAACTTTCTATTAAATCAAAGAACCCTGAAAAAAGTATCAGTTTCCATAAAAATATTAAGCAGCACAACTGTTTTCAACATTGATAATAATAAGAAATGTTTCTTGAGCAGCAGATCAGCATATCAGAATATACTGCTCAGATATCAGACACTGAAGACTGGAGTAAATTCAGCTTTGCCATTACAGGAATAAATAATATTTTAAAATAGATTCAAATAGAAAACTGTTATTTTAAATTGTAATAATATTTCACAATATTACTGTTTTACTGTATTTTTGATCAAATAAATGCAGCCTTCTTCTTTCAAAAACATCACAAAATCTTAGTAACCCAAACTTTTGATGTGGTGTATATATCTTCTGAAGCCACACGATACATTTAGTTGTATCTTATTAATTAATCGGTTGACCTGGTTCACAAAACTAATCTTAAAATTACACGAATCCTGTTCTAAAGTTTGCTGACTCAACGAACCAGTTACAGTGGTTAATGGCTCATCAGAGGGAAAGATTGTCAGAGAATAACAATTAAAACTTAAATCAGTCTGTCTCTCAAAATTAAGATGTGGCTTCAAAAGACAAAACTGTATATAACAGCATGTATAAAACAACATTTATAATTCAAAGCATCAGTCCCTGTTCTTTATAAATTGCATGGAAACAACCAATACATTTTTTAAAGAAAGTCATACAGGTTTGAAACAATGTGCGGGTGAGTAAATGATAGAATTCTCATTGTTTCCGTCACTACCCCTTTAAGAGATATGGAGTTGGGAGGCCCTCTTCTGGCAGCAGTGTGTGAGGAAACAGATTTATGACGTTTACTGTTTAGTCAAAGGATGAGTCAGTGTTTTAGCTGAAACAGTATAGGCTCTCAGTATAGGTTCTCAGGACTAAACAGATGTTTTAGTGGTTTTGTACAGTGATCAAATGTTTTTCTAGAGCTCATTATGAAGAAAGACTTGTATGCAGTTTTTCTTTAGTAAACTGTGAAACTTTAAACTGTTAAGATTAATGGCAAAAAAAAAAACAATCATTCTGCAATCCTTCTGAGCTGTCTGGAGGGGAATACCATCATTTAATAGTGTTCAGCGATTGGTTTAAAAATAGAGATTGTATTGCTGAGAAGCCATCTAAATGTTGTCGTTTTTGAATCAGGGAATTCAAATAACTATGATGACTATGACATGACTGTCAAGGCTTAAGGGTTTAAGGTGACGCACATGAACAGGACACATGCAGGACGCAGTTACTTATAGCCACCAGTAGATGTCAGTGCTGTAAAAGTACAGCAAGTACAGCGTGAAGATGTTCTAATTCGGGGGTTCTCAATTGGTTTTGCCATGGTACCCACATTTTCCCATGGTCAAGTTGCGACTCACTTTTGTAGGACATATATATATATATATGATTTCTTTTTAAATTGTTGACATACACACAAACACAAGTACTGTCCCACTTTACTTAATACACATAAACTGTACGAATATGACTAATATTGATGAATAAATAGGCCTATAAGGTAACAGGTAGCAGTCCCAAACTATTTTTTTGTAAATACAATAAAGCAGCCACCACACTATTTTAAAAATATACAAAATAACAAAGTGAAAATAAAGTGGCATTTTGGAGTTATGGAAACAACAGTTACCATGGTGAATACACAATACCAACGTTAACTGTTAATGAAACATGAAAACTGCTTATGATGAATAGAATGAAGATTATACCTGCATGCAAATCTCCCAGCTAACACATGTCGTGCCAATTACGTGACGTATTGGTAGGCTGTGTAGAAATTTGGTAGGCTGTGCAAAATGACTTTTGTTCGGCTCACTCACACTTTATTGAAAAGACACATTCAGTTTTTAATTGTAGTGTCTATTCTCTAACTGAACTAAATTATTTTATTACTATGAAAATCAAAATGACGGCGTCATGGTGGGCAGTGATAACCAGTAGCCGTGGCTTTGGGAGTGGCCTTGTTGGGCAGCCAAGCAAGTGCATTCTGGGAGTTGTTGTCTTTCACCCACATGAGACAAAATTAATTTTCTGTTTTTTTCTCAGTCTAGAAGGCACCAAATTCAAAAATAATTTCACATTTCTACTACATAAATAACCCAGTTTAAATACACATTTATCTTCCCAGTGCTCAAGTACCCCTTTAAGTGAGAGAGGCTTTTTATTTAGTAACAAGTTACGAAAATAACGTTAGAATAATTACACTAACATATAGCTGACAACATATCATCTGGCTGCAGATACTGAATCGGAACAACACGTTTTTCTCAGGCACTCCGCGACCCACCAGTTGAGAAACACTGTTCTTAAAGGGGTGAAATGCTGTTTCATGCATACTGAGCTTTTTACACTGTCTTGGATCTCCATGCTAAACATGGACAAAGTTTAAAAAAAAAAATAAGTTGGACATTTGATGGAGTATTTCTGTGTCAAAAATACTCCTTCCGGTATCTCACAAGTTTCGGAACGTTTTTTTTTCGAGTATGGGTCCGCTTGACAAGTCAACAGGGCGGAATGTCCTTGTACAGTACGGGCTCTTCTACCGGAAGGGCGCGCACGCGACCAGCTGCACAGCAAACCAAAAGAATATTTAATGACTAGAATACTTACATTTAGCATGAAAAGGAACATGCAATTGTCTTTTCTTCCGTATTGTGACTTACATAAGTGCAATGGCTTCTTAAGCAAGAGAAAATTAAAGGCGGTACTTGATTTTTTTTCTATTGGGATTGGATCGTTGTGGTTTGCTGTGATCTCGTGTGAGTGACAGGTAGCCTAGCCCCACCCTTGCGCCAGTAAACACTGTATACGCCAGTAATGTATACTGTACAAACTGTATATTTTATTCCCCTATACTAACCCTACCCATTGACCTTAATTTAGGTCCCCACGGTGACACAAGTCCCCATGAGTCTGTGTGCATTCAGGTCGAAGTCCCCACCAGGATAGAAAAACACATACACACAATTTACAATTTAAGACCTTACCAATACTAAACTTTTGAATATTTGGCTAGTACATAAGGATTATGCAATTGGTTAGCAGAGACAATGCTGCAATGGTCTAATTAATAATGGATGAGGAATCAGGTTTTATAGCCTATTGAAAATTGTTGATATTACAGATTTCAATTCTGACTCATAGTTTGACCAACCATTACTACCAGTAATGTACATTTGCAGGTGTCAGTTATACTCATGGCATGGTACTTAAATGATCCCAAGATGTGGGCAGAGAGATTCAGGCCATAACTTACAGAATATGTTGTGCCTGAGGAAGGCTTCCAATAGCAGTGCATTAGCTTCAGTGTGGTCGGGAGGAATGGCTGATGGTACAGTATATGTACTCAAGAGTCCTGTGCTGCTGCGGCTGCTGTTACCAGTAACATTTGAGCAAGGCGTGTGACTGTTTTCAACGTATATGTGTTATTTAGCACTATTGTGCAAATTTGGTAGCACTTAGACATCTAGAGAAAAAGTGTCTTTTCACAGTTCTCACCTTTGAGCTAATTCTTTAGACGCAAGTTCAGTGAAGGGAATTTTTTTTTTTTTATTGCTAGGCAACACAAGCTGTTGCAATGCATTTTCAAAGTCACTAACAGGCCCTGTGCATGCTGTGTGTGTGTGTGTGTGAGAGAGAGAGAGAGAGACAGAGAGAGAGAGAGAGAGAGAGAGAGAGAGAGAGAGAGAGAGAGAGAGAGAGAGAGAGAGAGAGAGAGAGAGAGAGAGAGAGAGAGAGAGAGAGAGAGAGCGAGAGAGAGCGAGAGCGCAAGCAGTGGTCTTTTAAACTGAAAGTTTTAAAAAGTTACTTTGCTTTAAATGCAATGCAACTATAACAATACATTTTCAATTCACATCTTACAGTTTATTTACTTATTGGCTTACAAATGTATTTGTAAGTATAAAATGAAACAAATCAAATCTTTAAAAAATGGGCATTAATATGTTTTCAAACATAACGTGAAATTGTTAAAACAATTAATACAATTTTGAATAATGAAATGGATTATAATAATTTAATGAATAATTTTGAAATGGAGTAAAAAAATCCACCAAATTTATGAAATGAGCATGTCTAAAGACTTAGCCTTTAGTCCTAAATTTAAGCTTTGAAAACATGGGAGTGTCACCATAGAGAAAACAATGTCATTGTTTTTAAGTGTCATCAAAGGTCTGCCAGTCGCACCATGCTGTAGCTGCAATAAAAACTTGTACTTTTGGTGAAAGCCTCACCCTTTCTACACAGCAAGGATGTGGTATGATCACAAATGGGATTTTTCCTTTCTCAAAGCAGCTCTACATGACTCTGAACCTGGGCACATAAGGACACCAGTTGCTTCATCACTCTCTTACATTAACCGCAGTCAGATGATCAGTTTGGTCAACCACAAAGACTTCTGTTACAGGCAAGAGACTGAACAAGAGATGGAGGGAGAGACACGGATACTTAAAAGACAACTGACAGACATAAGCAGAAATATGACTACAAAGAGCAAATAAAACAACTGACCTTCATAATGAAAGGAATTAACCTTTGGAATGGTTTTATACTGACTGTAAATGCATAAGATGCATATAGTTAAAATAGTGCAGAATTACACTCCAGCTTTTCTCATAAGAGGCCATTTTGTGTTATATTAAATTAGTGCTGAGATCAAATGAGATAAAGTTTTAGTTTAGCCAAGTTTGACGAATATGCTCTAAATACGGCTTCAAAAGTGATTGGGTTGGATGAGATATTTCACACTGTTCTGTCATCATGTTGGTGATTATAGTCCGGTACTGATTATGCTGTTCTCCCAGGGACTCGATTTTTTCCCACGTGATGGATACATATTGACCCGATAGCGCTGAGTTCTGAGCACCCAGTATTAGATTACATTCTCTCATTGTCCTGAGAAATGCAAGGCGTTATATTTAGACATATAGCCGTGGCCATCTAGTTAGCCTGAGGAGTGCTGAAGGTGGATAACACAGTCACATGACTTCTGGTGACCAGACACTATTTTTGCTCAGAGATCCGTCTGCAACCTGATAAGCAGCATATCAGGAGCAGTTTTGTATGTTTCAGGCACAGCTTAGAGAATGAGTTATGCATTTATGTCAGAATGAATGATGACAGAACCATTGCATTTATGAACCGCTAATGCATTTGTATCAACTCTCTACTCATGCCAGGAATTAAAGTAAAACAGACAATCCAACAAAACACCGGAATTCTTGTGTGAATATAGAGGCATTAATAACCAGATGAACCACCATCAAAATACAACAGATTTTCTTTTCTGAGCTCTTTGCTTGGTGGAATGTAAGGTAGTCAGCTGGATTCAGGTATATTAAATAACATTTAATTTTCATCTTGACAGGAATTAGTGCACTCTGTGAAAGAATTGTACCTTAAATGGTAAAACTGTACCTACACTGACAAGCTGCTGTACCCCTAAAGGAACAACTTTGTATTTACCCTAAAAGGTGTTTATTAGAACAGAAGTAATATGTACCCTTAAGGTATGAACCTTTTAGGAAGGTACACTATTAAAAAAAGAGTACAAAATTGTACCTTTGTAATTGTCACTGGGGTGTTACCCTTAAGGGTACATTTTGTACCTCTAAGTAGAGGAAAACAATGGTATGATTGTACCCTAAGGACCAATTGTGTACCTTTTAAAGGTACAGTTATACATTTTGTTCCCCAAGGAACAAATTTGTACCTCCACTGTACCTTTTTTCTGAGAGTGTATAAAGATTTCCCTTTAAGGGTACTGTCCTAGTGACAAGCTGTTGTACCACTTCCACTGTTGCACTAATTCCTGTCTGGATAAAAAAACAATGTTATTTAATTTACCCAAATCCAGCTTACTACCTTACATTCCTCCAACCAAAGAAATGTTTAGGTTTAGATCAGGTAGAAATAGCTCCTTAAATGAGTACAGTCAGAGTACAGTATCAGAATATAGAATGAGAATGTCCCACCCAAGTCGATTAGCTATTTGAAAAAATATATATTGCCCAAACTTCATGTATAAATACAGGTAAGAGAACTGCTTTCATCAAGCGATTTCATGGGTTTTTAACCTCATAATGCAAAAAAAGCATGTTAGCTTGAATCCTACTCATTCACCAGCTCGCTGAGCGATTTAAATTAATTTAGTACAAATATAAAGGTCTATACACCATAAATTACATCTATGATGAAAAAACTAATTTCCTTGTGTACTGTACCCCAGCATGATTTTATTAAGCTCTTATCAAGATACAGTTTTTGCTATTTATAGGGTTGTATAGCATAGAAAGAGAAAGATTATCCATTGAGGGTTTTTCTTTCATATACCGCATGCATCATAACAACGTAATTACGGTTATGAAGTACTTTCTTAATTTCACTGTTTTATATCCTACAGCCCGTACCATAGCTTCCCAGTAGCTTCAAAGATATGATTCAAACAAAGAGGATCAATATTAGATTATAGCAAATTCATACACTCTGTCAGATTAAAATTCATTCACACTGTCAGATAAAAAAATATATAATTTGATGAATATGACCGGTTCTGTGAGTCTCAGGAGTGTTGTCCCATGCAGAAGTCAATGCAGTCTGCACAGTTTGTTTATTAAGATCTGCATCCAGTTTTAATAAGTTATGTTTATTCAATTTCTTTCATTCAATTTGCATAGCACTTTCAAAAAGACATATTTATTTTAATCCAAAGCAAAGTGAAAGTGGCAATGAAAACCCTCAAGATCCAAAAACTAAAACGTAAAGAAATATAGTAAAAAAGCTAATAAAATTACTAAAGCACATTACATAGTAATAAAAACCTAAACTAAAATAAAAATTAAAACTGGAAATATAAAAATAAATTCACATTCAAAATGTTAATAAATAATAATATTATATAAATAATATTTTAGCATTTAAAAAATAACACAATAATAGGGATGGTGTGTGACAGACACTGGTTTTGGCTGGCGTGCAGGTTTGTGTTGTGGTTTGCATATACTGTGGCAGGATTAAGGGAAGAGGTTGTTTAATAATTGTATGAAGCTGTGCACTGATGCTGGATTTGAGCATTAACAATTTAATCTTCCAGTATGTGAATCTCATTTATTATGGGTGGCTGGAGAAAACAGGCCAAACTGAAAAAGCTTTCTTCTTGTGGATTCCATTTCTCGGCATTCCTCTCACCCACTTGTTATTATACCCCCTCATCTCTCTCTCGCTCTCTCTCTCTCTCTCTCTCTCTCTCTCTCTCTCTCTCTCTCTCTCTCTCTCTCTCTCTCTCTCTCTCTCGCTCTCTCTCCTCGTGCCTTTTCCCCCTCTGCTTGACTACTCCTCTTGTTAAGGGTGTCCCAATCTGTCTGAGTACTGAGTGCCCATCCCACTCTCAAAGGAGCTGCACGCACACACACACACTCAGACACTTACCACACTGGCAGTCAGAACACACACAGCTCCATCCGCCGGTTATAAGACGAGAGCCAGTTCCAGTTAAAGGACATAAAGCCTAGCTCCGAGTTCCAGAATGGATGCACTGAAGAAAGGATTCTCCATGGCTAAGGAGGGAGTGGTGGCCGCCGCCGAGAAAACCAAGGCCGGGGTGGAGGAGGCAGCTTCCAAAACCAAAGAGGGGGTCATGTATGTAGGTATGTACAAATGAGGGGAGAAAAGTCAGAGAATTAGATCAAAGTCAGAAAAGGCTTTTTGTACTGTATAAAATATATTTACTATAATATTCCTTACTTTTTTCTTCAGCAAAGTGTAGTGAAGACGAAGCTGGTTTACATTTGTGTGCCATTTTCATATTTAAAAACATTATTGCAAATTTAAAAACCATCTGCAAAATTACAAAACCATATTTAAAGATTAAAAAAGATACTTTTAGTTTGTAATGTAATATAATATAATAAATACATAACATTATAAGCAATTAAATGTATACAGAAAGTCAAATCTTATTAAATTATCTCTATCAAATATATTCAAGAAAGAAAATTGCCAGGAAGTAATTGAGTTTGACCTTCTTTTTAAATTATAATGTTTTTATCATCATCTGGGTTTTGTTGTTGTTGTTGTTGCTTACAATACATGATGTAAAAACAAAATATCACTGATGCTGGCACTGATGATAAAGAGTCCTGAAAATGAAAACCAGGGCAATGAAGATAAAATTGGGGCATGAGCCCATTCTACACGTGACTGCCGAGCTCCGTCACTACAGTATGTGAACAACACCGAGCGTTCAAAAACAAACCACCTCTATCCACCTGCCTGTTGACTTTTATCAGATCACAAATTCATCTGCCTAGACTATAGTTACTAGTACTGTGCTTATTTACTCTGTCCAGACCAGTAGCCCTCTCTGTGTTTATACTGCCAAGAATGGGTGGGGAATGAAGAGGGAGACAGAAGAGATAAAGAAACACAGAAGAAGAAAGGAGGCACTTTCTGATTTCAATAACCCTTCAGGATGCAATCAATCAATGAGCTGTGAGTGCCAGACACATTATAAAGAGAAGAGGCTAACTGAACTCCATTTATATTGCATGTTAAACGGAAATGTAAACTACAAGATAGCATTTATTTTAATGTTACAAGAAGGTCTAAATATGAGGATCATCTTACTTTTACATTGTTACTGCTATACTATAGTACTATATTATATTAACATGTAATATGGGTAACATTTCACAGTATGTGCAGGTTTACTGTAAAATACAGCATCTTGTGTGTAATACATAATTTCGTGGTTGTGCTACTACGCACACAGGAGCACACAGAACTGTAATCCCATTCCCTTCCGGTCCACTTCAGAGAACAGGGTCTATCTGGGTCATGATTCATAATGGCACTCAGTGTGTGTACACACCAGTGACAGAAACCTGTCATTCTGTTTTCAGTGTTATGAACAAAGCACAATGTGCTTGCTATATTACAAGGACTTTAACTTATGTTGGACAGGAGAATGTGTGTGTGTTGCAGCTGGAGGTAAAAGCTTTCCTCCAGACCACACAGACCATCTTCAATCTATTTTAATCAAAGAAATCTCAAGCCTCTCAAAGAAAAGCAAGGTCACTTTGCACTGAACTGTGACAAAATGCTAACACATACAGTACACATCTCTCTTGCCACCTTAGGACTCAACCACTCTATACACAGACATCTGTTATATACAAAAATGTAAACATATTTTTAATAATAATTATTATTTAGTGGGGAAAGGCTGAGACCTTGAAAACGTTTTAGGGTTTAAAAAATGTGAAAACAAAGAAACAATCTAGAAGCAATTAAATATTTAAGAAATATTTTAGATTCTGCACTCTAATTATAGTTCATTTGTGACATTGATAAGGTGACTCTTTGTTCAGATGGTCAGATGTTTTTCCATTGACACTCAAGATGCTCTCAAATTAAGCTGGAGAACATGATCATCGGGTTTGAAAGACTGGTGGAGTTGAGTGCTGCTGTCATTTTAGCTAAACAGCACTAAAGCACAGAAAGTCTCATACTTTTGGACCAATATATAGATCAGGCTGAACTCATAAAACGGTCACTTTAATTTCTGTTGTATTATATAACACCGATTTCATCACAGAACCGTGTGAGCACAGTTCAGATGAATTATTTTTAGGATTTCATTCAATTATGGATCAGAAATTAAGAGCATTGGGATCGGAGCAGAAAGGGAGGTGATGTTATTGAGACTAATGTATAGAATAAAAAGCTTTAAATTGTACCCTGTATTAGTATAGATCCTGCTAGCATTATTGTGTGAAAAAGTGTTGTGGCATATTAATATTTAATATCTTCCTCTAAAATCTACACACAGCTATATTTAGTATCACAGTCTCCTCCTTTTAATCTTAGCAGCAAGCTACAGCCGTAGAGACGTTTTATGCTTCGTCATGTAATCAGAGATGCTGTGGAAGTGACATCATATTGCAGCAGGGGTTGGGCGGTGGTAATGTTCTCAATATCAATTGATTATAACATTAATAATATAAGATTCCAGGCTTGTGTTTGTGTCGCAAGCAGAGGCTAAGCCCTGAAGAATGTGCATGTCTTGATAGTAAATCAGCTCTTTGTCCAGAACAACAAGAACAATGTCATGTCTCTTTTGAGGGGTGTATTTGTTGTGCTGTGTGAGCGCATGTTGGGAAGGAGGAGCAACTTTCACAGACACATTGCTGTGGGCTCAAAGGTTCTGGGAAGAAACAGAGCTTATGCTTGTTCTACGGGCCATTCGTGCAATGGAGATTCAGCGCTAGAGACGCCAGGGCCCCTTCAGAGGCAGGAGCAGGTTTTGTTTTCTACTGTTAGCATGCAGGAAGCATCTCAGTAGAAAGGATGTTTCTCAATCTGTAAAGCTTAATAACACTTAGTGGTGCCAATCAACACTGACTGTATCAGAGGCATTTCTACTTGCCATGATTTTGTAGAGTCTCTTGGGTATTGGATATAGCCGGATCTTTAGTTGCACTGCCAGACAAGACTGTGCAGCAGACTAAGTGTATGGATCTCAGGACAGAACAGGAGCCACAGATATCTGTCTAAAAATAAGATGAAATTAGGCACAAGTTTGTGGAAAAAGCATTTGTTCACAAGAGCGCATGTCTGAGAGCTTAAAGGGATAGTCCACCTAAATAGTAAGAATCTGCCATTGTTTACATCATTTGCTCATTCCAAACCTGTATAGTTTGGAATGACATGAAGGTGAGTAAATTAACATTTTATTTTTGACAGGCACCAAGACAAAGGAAGGCGTCGTGACAAGTGTAAATACAGGTAAAATAATTAATAGAAACATAACATAACTAAACAACACTTGTAATTTTCCTAAATACCCTAATCCATGTAAAATCTCAAATCAAAATGCAAGGATGCTTTTTCATCTGTCCTAGTTGCCCAGAAAACAACTGAGCAGGCGAATCTTGTGAGTGAGAGTGCTGTGACTGGAGCCAATCAGGTGTCAGAAAAGGCAGTGGAGGGGCTGGAGACTGTGGTCGTGTCCACTGGCCTGGTCAAACCGGTAAGGATTTCTTATGCAGCATATGCATGTGGCCAATAATTGGTCAAATTAGTTGGATTAAAAAAAAAAAAAAAAATAAAAAAAAAAATCTGTAGGTGCACTATTATTATTTGGTCGTATCCTTCAGTACAAATGCAGAAGACTTAAATTGCTTAAAGATTCCAAAAATGGCAGTCTCATGTCATTCCAAACCCGTAAGACCTTCGTTCATCTTCGGAACACAAATGAAGATATTTTTGATGAATTCCGAGAGCTCTCTGACCCCTCCATAGACAGCACCGTAATTGCAAAGAGAGCTCGGATTTCAGCAAAAATATCTTAATTTGTGTTCCGAAGATGAATAAAAGTCTTACGGTTTTGGAACAACATGAGGGTGAGTAATTAATGACAGAAATGCCATTTTTGGGTGAACTAACCCTCTAATGCACAGTTCAGTCATAAAGTTGGTATTTTTGATATGATGCTCATGTTTTACTCTCTTACCCAATCATGGACAGGATGAGCTGGAGAATAATGAGGTGCTTTCATAAACTCAATAAATGCATGAATGCAGTAAAGGCATGCTGAATGATCACATTTACCTCAAAAAACATGACCATTAAAGACTAAAATCTCTCCATTTGAAAACATCAAATTATACATTTTCATATAGGCCTACTGTTCTTGCAGTTTAGGAGCGAGGCAGGTCTGTAGCAACCAGTGAAGCAAAGAATTTGACTCATTGCTCAGCAAGAGTGATGCTCTTCATAAATAACTAATTTCTGCTTTCCAAACATTGACATGCATTTTTAAAAACGCATCCCAGTTTCTTTCATTAGCGTTCCAAAATTGAATTCATTTAAATGACTACATGCATCTGTCGCTGTAATACATCAACAAACATGGGCATGAGTCTGACATCTTCCAGAGAGCAATAACAACAAAACTGATGTTTCACACATTAAAAAGTATAGAAATATTTAGTTTTTTTCTGTTTCGCAAATACCTGACAAGGTAAAAATATGATAATCATCGATTAAAAAAGAAAGAAAAGCCGCTGACAGCTGAGCTGTGTTGTTGTCTTTCTGCCTCCAGGGGGAGCTTTCGAAGCACGAGGGAACTGTAGAGCAGCCTACAGACGCTGGACAGTAGGTGAGGTGAAAAAAGGTTTTTTTTTTTTTTTTAGTCTGTAAAAAAATTGCAAAATGTATTCAAATAAAACTTTTAGTAGGCCTAAATATCTTGAATCCCCAATGAATGTTTTCAGTGGTGTATAAAGACCATACATTATGAACTATTATGTTTTTATTAGAATGAGCCATTTCTATCACATACACCCATGTTTCTACAGTAGCCCTAAAGACAAACTGATCTACAGAGCTCTAGCTACTCTCTGGGTGCGTTCCATTCGACAGGTTCCCTACGCACTGTTCACTGCTCCCTACTCCCTGAGCGTGATATATCATCTGAAGTGGATTTCGCTGACAATAATCGTTCATTTGGAACGCCCTGCAACATCATCAAAGAAAGGCAATAAGATATAACATAAATTAATATTGTAATTTACTTTACTTTTAAATTTAAAACCATATAATAAGCATATACATTTACAAAACACACAGTATTTATCTAAAAAATACAATCAAAACATTGTCCATTAGTTTACATATACCTGTATTGACTATGAACAGATTTGAAGCACCTATCATTCAGTATGAAAATAACGTTACCTTTTGATTTGGTTAACTGTGTATATAAAACTGTGTCTTTGTAGCGGTCTCATCTTGTTCGCTTTCTTTCCCAAGCGCAGCTACATAGTAAACGTTCCTGAGGTAAATAAAATAAAATATATTTTAAATTTAAAAAAATTTAAAAAAATGACAGCCCTCAGCTGCTTCGCAACACTTTTAATTTGTTTACATATTCATAAAATATAATATGCGAATGTAACAATTATTGCCATAACCATTCATAAATACTCTAGTTTGTATAATAACTATATTATATATTCAAATGCATACGTAAACTCCTCCATAGCAGAGCTGTTTAAAAACTCCTCTTCAGACAGGTGATGCGACGCGCAATGACAGTTGGGTGATTTTCACTCTCCACTTCCTGTGAAGTGATGTATCGATGTTCCCTTCTTCCCTACGCCGTTCGCAGTGCCCTTCGAACTGAACATGTTCACTCCCTTTGGATTGGAATCTCACTTAAGATGGCGGAATACCCTCTGAAGTCCACATCGCAGTCCACTTACGGTCGAATGGAACGCACCCTCTGATGTCTCAGACGACGGCATCTTTGTCCTGTGTCGGCCACCATAGCTTCTCTCTGCGCTTTCAAAGGGAGGGGTGAGCGGTGGGCGGTTTGCACCTTTAAAACAACAAGAAAAAAATCCAGTGGTGTAAGAAAAAAAAAAATGTAATTCAAAATATAATATACTCTCTGGAAATTTGCATCTCATGTACAAATGAAGGGGAAAAAAAGTTTGCAGTTTAAATGACTTTTAATTGGTATATGGAATAAACTCTCTACAGAAGCATATACATTTTAAAAAGCTGTGTGCATTTTATTAAGCCCTTTTGTAGTCATTTAGAGTCATTTTTTACTTTTTTGATTCAATACATTCTGTGACTGTTGTGACTGAAACAGACGTACACACAGCTTTTTAAATCCAAGCAAACCCTTTAGAAAGTTACTCAGAATTGAGGTTGATTACACAATTGCAAACAGTGCTGGCAGCGGTCTGACCAATTTTTCTTTTTTTTAAACACTGAAACATTCAGTGTCGTGTCACATTCAGCAGTTCATGTAGTTTACGGTCTTATCAGACAGGTTTTACTGTTGCACGTGCTTGAGCTCACAAATTCAGCGAAGATAAAAGGCCACAAACAGGCTGTTACATGTGTAGGGAGTTTATCAGTCGTTTAAACTGATATTTTACAAATAATGTCATTTGCACAATATGTCGAGCATATACGTAAACGTCCTTCTGTTTCATTTCAGGCTGACGTCACACTGAACGCCCCTGTGATGCTCTGCTTCTTGCTTCAGAGAAGAGAGTTCATTAGCTGCTGCTGACCATGCCTGCATATTATCATGCTAAACCTCTGAAGGACACTAAATAATATCTAACTTCACAGAAAACAGACTCCCACCTCTCTCTCTCTCTTCATGAATAAGATCTCCTTACCTCACTTTCCTTCACATAGACCTACAGAAATATTATTCACAAGAATAAAACAGCTACTTTATCTAGCTATGCAATATTCATGTATACCGTGCGTGTGCAGTGTGTCATTATCACATTTGTGCAAGTATTACATGCATGTGCTAGTGATTTTGAGATTTTTATAGCCTATACAAAGTCTGTCTTTCTTACCTGCCCTGAAACTGATACCTACCAGTTTTCCTCCACCCAACACAATGAGGTTCGATGGATGATGATGGTGTCACACGATCATTGTGATGAAAGGGAAAACATTCCAGCCCAAATACACTCATATTGTTGTATCGGAAACAAGGAGCAGAAAAAGATCATCACAAATGGGCAAAGGCCAAAAAATAAGGCAACTGAAAGCCGTTAAACATGCAACCGGCTGATTAAATCTGTTTCAGTATTATCTTAAATTGTGGTTATAGCGTGACGGGGCTTTAGAAATGTTCTTATATGTAGTTTGCGCTAGTATATCCATTATAAACAAATCACAAAATCTGCAAACGATGAGCAGTTGCTAGGTTACATCATTTGTTTGCATGCTACCTCACGACTACACTTTAACTGATCGTAATCATTTACTTGACTTACTGTTCCCAATGAAGTCTGAAAACTGATTTTTTTAATACTCAATCTGTAATAAATTCATTTTGGTGAAAAATACATTTTTCCCCCCTTATTTTTAAGACAGAATATTGCTAATACATATATGAGAATATATAAAAAACAATATTGCTAAGAAAGCAAACAAGTCTAGTTAGCACAATATTCGTAATATAAAGAAGCAACTCAATATTCAATATTTGGTAACATACATAGGCCTACAGGCTACATTCAGATCCACCTTTAAATTCACTGAAACTATGAAAATGTATTTAATAGCATCAAGACACACCCAGATCTCAGATCAGAACACCCCTCCCGCTCTTCCCCTCCCTGTTCCCGGCGCACCCGCACATCCAATTAAATATTCATCTCATCAATGAACAAAGATTTCGTGACATACAGCTAACATCCCATATTGCCATTATAATGCTATACAGAGAAACAATGCGCCTCTGCCAGAATGTCAGCATTTATGAAGCTTTCGTGGTCTGCATGCGTTATCCGAGTCATTCACTTTCATTTACTTTCCTGGAGCTCAAACAATAAGAGAGTGGCGCTAGCAACGCCAAGGTCATGGGTTCGATTCCCAGGGACAGCAAGAACTGACAAAATGTAAAAATGTGTACCTGGAATGCAATGCAAGTCGCTTTGGATAAAAGCGTCTGCCAAATATGTAAATGTAATTCAGCTTTTTCCACATTCCAGCTATGGGAGGATACAGAGAAGTCTATCAGCCCATCATTCCCCTCTTGCTCAGAGGAAAGTCATTTACAACCAAAACATAAACAACGCACCCAAAGTCAGAATTTGCAGCAACAAAATCAACCCTGTACATACCTACCAAACTATCTCTATTTCCACTGACTTGTACAATTAAATAAAGAAATAACTAAAAAATAAAGTAAAATATGGTAAATAATATTGAAAATATGACAAGTTCAGATGCAAAAGCCTCTAAAAGCCACTTCGGTCAAAAATTAGATAACGATACTGAGTGAATGCTCTCCGCAAATAATATACATTCATAAAATACTTTCACTTCAAAGTTCAAACCCACTAAATCCCAGCCTCAGCCCATTCAGAAGTACATGTACTTGGATAGAAACCTATAGGCCTACATAAGAGCCTGATAACAATGCTTATTTGAAAAAAAAAACGTCAGACAGACTTAGAGGCTTTTGCATCTTTAAGTCTTCGTATATACATTTAAATTACATCATTAAATGACCATAGGCTCGTATTTTAACAAATAGAGTTCCAAAACAAGAGCTGCTCTGAAACCCTGACTGACGATGAGTCCCGAAACCGGGACATTCTAAAACGCTTAACGTGACTTAATGTAGTAAGACAGTGTTATTAACAGACCAAACTCAGTAAACATAATACTAATAAAATATAGGCTACTATGCACAAAAAATCAGATGAGCCCAGAATATGAACGCAACGCGTTTAATTACACGTTAAGCGTTTTCCTCCCATAGAAAACCATTATAAGAAAACGCTTAACGTGGCTTAATGTATTAAGACAGTGTTATTACCAGACCAAACTCGGGAAACATCATATTAATGAAGTATAGGCCTACTATGTACAAAAAAATCAGATGAGCCCAGAATATGAACGCAACGCGTTTAATTACACGTTAAGCGTTTTCCTCCCATAGAAAACCATTATAAGAAAAAACGCTTAACGTGGCTTAATGTATTAAGACAGTGTTATTACCAGACCAAACTCGGGAAACATCATATTAATGAAGTATAGGCCTACTATGTACAAAAAAATCAGATGAGCCCAGAATATGAACGCAACGCGTTTAATTACACGTTAAGCGTTTTCCTCCCATAGAAGACCATTATAAGAAAACGCTTAACGTGACTTAATGTATTAAGACAGTGTTATTACCAGACCAAACTCGGGAAACATCATATTAATGAAGTATAGGCCTACTATGTACAAAAAAATCAGATGAGCCCAGAATATGAACAAAACGCGTTGTTTTACACGTTAAGCGTTTTAGAACGTCCCATGAAACCGGGCAAGCCAGTCAAGCAGGCTTGCTGTTCTCTCTGTTGACATCTTTCTACTCCACCCGAGCTGCAGTAGCCAATGGGCACGCACATCCCCGTCATACTTTCGTGGAGCTGGAGCCAAATAAATGCATCTTCAGCTCCAAAACACATACACACGCTCTTGCAAACATCAACAACTGCGTACTCTAGAAACATGTCTTTCCTTTCAGGATTTTTGGGTAATAAAGCAGCAGATTCATTTGTCGACAAGGCAGTGGATCAAGCAGGTGAGTTCCTTCTGTGTGAGAAGCTTAAAGAAAGTTTCAAGCTATTTTTATTTGTAAAGTTTTTGTACTTTTATGCTTATTTTGTGTTCTCATTTACCCAGACTAGTATTTTTGAGTTTTATGTTACTTTCAAAATCGAAGGGCACAAAACTCTAGATGAGATTTTTTCTGAGATAAAAAAAAAAAAAACACTTATTTTAATTATTTTACCTAAAACTATTGGCTCAAGTATACAAATAATAATTTAATCTAACTTTCAGGGTGAACATTATGGTTATTAGTTAACTCAAACTAAAAACATGTTAACTGAAGTGAAATAAAGTATCAAACAGTTCAGCTAGTCATTTGTCATTTTCATTTAGTTTAACTTGATTTAAAAAAAAAAAAAGAGAACCAAAACTGAAATTAAAATTAATAAAAACTATAGTTATAGAAAAAAACAAAAATACTAAAACGTCAACAAATTAAAATGAAACATAAAATATAAAAATAAAAAACAAATTCAATATTAATACAGTAATATAATAGTATCCCAATACGAAAATAACAACAAAAAGCAGAAGACATCAACTTTTAATTCATTTATTTCTAACAGTCTCTGTGATGATGATGTCATGACTCATTGAACTAAATTAAATCATAAAACTTTCTTGCAGGCTGGGCAAATTGTTTTCCCATCTTTTCACAAACTCAATGTTTCAGTGAACATGAAATTTAATGCAATGCTCCACCTTTTTTTCAGTTTATACTTTTAATCCTACTTATAAACTAGCAGTGTTTGTTCTCTAAAAAAGGAGCTAGATGAAATATTTCTTGAGAATGCAGTCAGTCCAGTAATCATGCCACTCCTTATAAGGTATGAAGCTAGAAAGGGCATTACTCAAAGGGCTCTTTATTTTTGACATAAAAAAAATAAAAAAAAAAAAATATTCTATACTTTTTTTGGCCACAATCTGATGGGAAAGTGGGAAAGAGGAGCTGTGGTGTGTGAAACTGGACTACAAAAAAATTGTCATGAATTACCTTTAAATAACATTCCTGTTCAATTCTCCTAGCTGCTGCGGCTAAAAGAAAGGTGAAGGAAAAAATGACTGGACAGAAACAGGAAAATGATAAGACCGGGGGCATGGGAGGTATTTTCCCAAGTAAAGAGGATAAGGACAAGAAACCAAAGGAAAAGGCAGGAGGTGGAATATTTGGTGGCCTCCTTTCAGCCGAAAAACCAGAGGGAAACAGCACTGGAGGTGCAGTCAGTGCAGGAGGAGGCAATGCAGAAAGCAACAGTGGAGTAGACAGCAGTGAGTTTGCTCATCCTTCTTAGCAAAACAATTATAGTAGATTATTTTTATGTTCGAACTTCTAGAGATCACAAGTCAAAACCTGATGATTCTAATATAATTTCATAGAGAACATTACAAAATGTAAATCCACCATGCAGAAATATAATAACATATTCATATTTTGTGTTTGATTAGGTTTCAACGATGCACTGGATGACCTTGCTAATGAGTTCGGTGATAAATGATGTTCTGACAATTGGGAAAACTCTCTTCGGCTGAGGCTTCCAGCTGGCGAACATCATGTTACTCATGTAAATAATTTGATGTCTCTTCAATATCTTATGTACGACCAATACTAAAAAAATACTGGAAAATATGCCCATTACATCCATATTATGTATTTTGTCCAAATAAGTTTATTTAGCATGTTTTTGTTTCTAATAATACATGATGAGTGAATAAAGCTGAATAAGGTTTTTATTACTGAAAAAATGTCTAATTTTATCATTTAAATGAGCTAATATTGCATTAATTACTTAGCATAATCTTGGTTTGAAAATCACATTGTATTTAGTCAAAAATGTAAAACATTTCAAAAGGACAAATTAAATGATCCCAGTAAATCAGCTGACACACGCTGCAAATTTTTGTATACATTTTTATTAATTTTAGACCTTTAAAAGGCAATACAAAGTCTTTTTTCCAAAGGCTAATTCATATTAAATGAAACTAAACACATTTACCCATTTTAAAGAAAGCTTTGGGTTCTCACTGAAAACCGTTCCAAAGAACGGCAAAACCAGAGATTTATGTGCAATATTTTGGTAACATATAAAAAGCCTGAGATTCATCCTGCATCCCTTTCCTAATTGACCATATTTTTGTCAAAACAGGCGGGAGGAAAAAAGTAACCAACGAGAAATTCTAGAAACTGGTCTGATGAACAACAGTGTGCAAGTGTTTGGCTGTGACTATAAGGCTTAAAGTTTTTAGTAACTTCTTCACTAACACATGGCCTGAAGAAAACATTACAAAGCATTGAAATACTGTAGCTCTAAAATAAGGTACATTGTTATTGATTTTTGGTGTTTCCTTGCAAGACAGTCACGCTATGCTTTGAGATGTGACAAAGACAGTGAATTAAAGGGGCTTTGGCTTATAGGCTTTTCTAAGAGCCATGAATATTTGAGAGGATGATGAACTACACAAGAATAGAAGCTTCTAAAGTTGCATATTGGTAACGACATGCATAAATGATATAACGTATATTTGAACGTATAAAATGTAAACGTAAGTAGGGGTTAGGTGATATAACTCAGGTCTGTGCAGACTATACAGAGTCAGGTGAATAATACAACTGTCTATGTAAAGGTAAGGCCAGCATCATGGTACACTTTGAAGACTTTCTCAATGGCGTTGACATAGGCAGCTGTCCTCAGGTCCAGCCCAAGGTTATACCTGTTGGCTGTGCGCATGATTTGCTAAAAGGACAAAAGATGAATTATGTGAACAATCTGATCATTTCTGAAGCAGCATTTTACATCACACATGCTCTTCATATATCAGACTAGCCCAAATACAGACAAATTAAGCCCCATTTACACTGCATGGTTCAAGTAACCCAATTCCCAATTTTTCCCTCTCATGTGGCACAGATCGGATATTTCATGTCAACGTGTAAGCAGGAAAAAACCCCCGCATGAATTCCGATATCCTCAGATCGGATTCAGGCCTCACTCATATGTGGTAATAAATCCGATATGATTCGGATACATGCATTTGCGTCTGCCATGGAAGCAGTCAAATCGGATATTCCCCAGTAAATGCGCATTGTATGTCATTGAAAAAGGGACGGAGGCAAATGATGTCAACTCAGGAGGACACAAATTACGATCAAGGGCTCTCCTCTTTTTTTCTCCGCCTTACGAGAGCAATGTTTTGCTGACCTTTAAAAGATAGTGTCGAAAGCAAATCATTGAATAATCAGTCTGCATCCATTGCATAATCGCGCCGTTTTACTTACTTTCTGGGTCAAAACGTCTTGGGCTGTTTCGCCAGTGTATAGTGTAAATGCAAATATCGGATACGGGTCGCTTTTAAAAGATGATGCAAGCGGGTCGTCAAAACAAATTGGATATAGTCACCAAATCGGAATTGCGCATCAAGACCTGCAGTGTAAATGCGGCCATAGTACGCTGCCTCTCGAGACAGCATTTTAAGGCATTATACTTTATGTGTATCTTTACTCTCAAAGTGATTATTTTTCTAAAATGCATCTTAATTATGCTGCCTCCAACAATACCTAATTTTGATCAAATTCTAGGGCAGCATCACATGTACCCTTTATGGAGAAGCCAATATAATAATACAATGTGAAAATAAATCCAAGATGGATATCGAAATGTTGATTATAAACATATTAAATGTAATACTAAAAATAATAAATCAAATAACTTTATTTAACAGTCTAATAAACAATTTTACACAATAATTGGTGTGTGCTACAGTCTGAGTAAAAGATAATATGGTATTATGCAAATCCTCTAACTAATGCTTTCTATAAATCACATGGGTGTGGGTGTGGTGGATGATCCATTTAATGGGCTGGATCTCAGAAACGAATGACTGACAGAAACAATAGCACATAAACAAACAGATGCTGTTCTCTGGTTACCAGATCCCAGTCTTACACAAAAGCTGTTGCTAGGTGTGTAATAGGTAATAGGTAAGGTTATCTGTTTGTGTCCTTGTTCAAAAAGGCATATTAAACTTTCATGTAGAAATGTTAGATACCATTTCACAACCATAATTGTGAAGTTAACAATTAATCGACTAACGAGTAATTATTAATAACTTTACAGATTAAACTTATCTGTCGGTCTACCTGACAGGGTCTGATTTGTCAGCACTAACATCTCGCTGTGACTGACAGGCGTAGTGAAGCGCTACATTTATTATATGTATATATTTTTATGGTAACACTTCAGTTTATGGTCCAGTTCTTACATTCTTACTATTAACTAGTTGCTTATTAGCATGCTTATTACTAGGATATTGGCTGTTTATTTGTAATTATAAAGCACATATTAATGCCTTATTCTGCATGACAATATTCAACATCCCTTAATCTTACCCAATACCTAAACTTAAAGGTGCAGTCTGTGAAATTTAGCGGCATCTAGCGGTAAGGTTGTGAATTGCAATAACACACTGCACACCGCTCAGCCCTCCCTTTCGAAGCACATAGAGAAGCTACGGGGGCTGACACAGAACAAAAATGTAGTTGTCGGAGAGAGCAGAGAGTGACTAGAGCTCTGTAGAGCAGTTTGTCTGTTTAGGGCTACTGTAGAAACATGACGGGCCAAAATTTCACTGTAAGGGGACCCACGGTGTATGGAGATAGAAATGGCTCATAAAACATAGGTAATAAAAACATAATGGTTCATTATGTAAGGTATATACCACTGAAAACATAATTATGTATATTATATTGCATTTCTGTCAACAGATCCTCAGAAATACAACACACTGAACCTTTAACAATTACCTTTCTAACTATTAATAAGCAGTAATTACGAATTGACCCTAATCTAAAGTGTGACCATTTATATTTATATAATATATAATAATCTATTTAATTTATTTATACATGTATATATACTTACTCTGGCTGATCGCTCCATTGTGTAAGCCAAACCAGAATGCACAATGTCCTTTTCAGAAGCTCCCTAGCAGATGAGAAAAACAAGTTTATAAAATGTTGAGTAGTCTAATTTAAAATGGTTAAGAAAGACAAATTATGTGACAAGAGATTTTGCATTTATTCTCACAGCAATTCTGTCTTGAAAGTCAGATGTGGGAACAATAGGTATGGCTCCACCATGTTTCCCGAACTTTCTTTCCAGACTCTCCTGGACAGACACTGCCAAAGGACACATTAGATCCACATTAGGAGTGAGCAAACTGACACATGGATATAAGATAGTAATGGGGCTTCTCTGGGGTCCAAAATCTGTGACTGATTTAGTTAAATATTTCATAAAGGGTGCAATAAAATATGGTGATGGTATCAGTATATGAATACGCTAAAAATCGTATTAAACCGTTCAACCATTCAACAGTTTTTTTCACACGTTGTAAGAACTTGCATTAGAAAATTGAGGATTTCTGGACAGACAATATTGACAGTATCTGTCTGTCTCTGTGTTCTATCTAACTGTACCATGTGACTAGCAGTAAATCGGAGGGTCATTTTAGGCCAGTCAGATGAAAGGCGGGACAGAGCACATTTGTGATTCTATGTGTTTACATGCCCAGATCCTCTCAAGGGGGCACAAGTGCCATTGTATTTGCTTGTGGAAGCAGAATAAACAAAGTGTACAAAAATACCACATGACCTATTCTAGCCGAGTGCACCTCTAACAATCTAGTCTAGAGCAATTAGAAAATGGAAAACAAGCCCTTCCAGAGAACTAAATTAACTGATTATCAGTAAAGACTTGCAAACAATTATACCGTTCATGCTAGCAAACACTTCAGTGACCATGTATGTAGCGTTGACTTTTTACTGCATGACTATACTATCACATTTTCTAGGAAACAAATTTTTGACTTACTAAGGAGATGGTAGTTTGAGTCCCTTTCGTATTTGAAGGTCAGTCTGCCATAACTGACGTGGTTAAGATTCTTCAGCCACTCAAAATAGGAGACCGTCACACCTCCAGCATTCAGGTACATGTCCTATTTATGCATATGAATATTTAAACATGCATTTATTTATTTTTAGTGCCATATTAGCATCAAAATCTATTTCTGTGGCAAGATCAAAGTAGTTTAAAGAAGAAGGAAATTAAAATACTATGATAAACAAAACATACATAGATCATATATATATATATATTAATATATATATACACATATATATATATATATATATATACAAATATATATATACATATGATATATACATATATATATATATATATATATATATATATATATATATATATATATATATATATATATATATATATATATATATATATATATACATATATATATATATATATATATATATATATATATATATATATATATATATATATATATATATATATATATATATATAATAAGATATATGTATATCATATTACATAGTTGTGCTTGGAGTCAATATATTATATTATATATATATATACATATATATATATAACATATCCAATATTGTGCAGATATAATATTTAATCATATTACATAGTTGTGCTTGGAGTCAATTGTTATATTTATTATAAAATGAAACATTATTGTGCAGACATAATTTTTGGCTGGGCTGTCATACAAAGAAATTATAAACAAATACAAAAACAAGAGAGAACCAATAAATGCTTTATAACTGATTATGCTGTAGTGTAGTCTATGCCTTTTCCTGAGAGCTTTTTGTTTTTCTATGCATTTTATTTGCATAGTAAAATAAAACCTGTAGCTATAGTTTGTCTTTTTGCAAAATAATTTTGTCAGATACATACCTTAACCTTAAAACATAGAAAATACTTTCCTCATCTTTTGATCGTTTAATCAAATTTGTAGGGTCATAAAAACAAATATCACCCCAGGACATCACTTACATCACTACAGTAAATCAAATGTTTATATCAAATCTTTATATTTATATTTAATATGAAAAGAAACATACAGGGATCACCATGATATTCCTCTCTAGGAATATCTTGTCTGCCTCAGGTGTAGTGGGACCGTTGGCTCCTTCAGCAATGATCTGTGAAGATAAGGAGTGTTACTCTGAAATCTAATATTTTTCTTTCATATTCTCATTGCAGTTTCTCTGGAGTGGCATAACAGAATCACTAACTCATATACATTAAAAGGACTATTACTTGATAGATTTTATGTTGGTCCCAGCATTGAAAGAAATGGGACAGAGGGTTTTCTCCTGTGTGTGGAAGCTGTATTCTCTATGTTCCCATGTTTAACATACGGGACCCGTACCTATAAGGAATAGGTTTCTGTTAAGGGTCTTCAGGAGCTCAAGGAGAGCCTGGATGTTGGACAAGGAGAGTACCATATTTGGACTTGTTTTTCTATTATGCATCGCATTCCTATAACCTGAGCTATAGGATGTACTCTCTCTCTCTCTCTCTCTCTTATTGGTTAAACCTTTTCTACACCCCTTGTATTCTTTGTATATAACCACTAAAACATCAAATAAAGTGAGATGTTACACTCTCCCTCAGCACGGAGTATTTGTTCATTCAATTGCCAATACACAAAACTGGGATGATGCACGAAGGGGCAAAAACCTAACATTACTATAAGTACTATAGTTGGCTCTATTGACCTCTGACCTTTGCTTTGATATTGTTGGCGTTCTTTTTTGTAAGCTGTTTTTCACTTGCAGCAGGGATCAGGATATCACACTCAGCTTCCAAGATGCTGCCTTCATATGGGGTGGCCTTGGGGAAGCCAACAATAGTGCCATTGGCCTGGAAAACAAGAGTATTTATTACATTAATACATTCAGATTATAGAGTTGCACTTGTAGTACTGCTAAATGACCACAAGGTGGCTGCCTTACACTGAATATTTTTACACTGCAGCTATGGTTAAACCAGAATGTTACTACAAAGCAGGCCCGGTGAAACAAGAGGGCATCTCCCCTGAGATCTCTGGCTCTGCTGCAAAGGAAATAAGCAGTTCACACTCACCAGCTTATAGTCTTCCAGCTCTTTGGGATCGATGCCGTTAGGGTTCCAGATGCTTCCGTCCAGCTCTCCGACACCCACACACTTCGCTCCGTAACGGTGCAGATAACGCATGGAGTGCAGGCCCACATTACCAAAACCCTACCACAGAAATTAGGAGACTGCATTAAATATTATTCATACTGGCAGCTGAGCTGAAGGGAATGTGTAATGCTGATGAATTTAGTGCAAGAACATAGATAAACAAACAAATATACTGCAAAACAGCCAGCATTTCAGTCTCGTGTGCTACAGTGAAAAGATCTAAACATCCATAAAACAAAATACATTTACTTCAGAAGGTAAGGATAATATGAATTGCTTTCAGAGAATGAATTAAGTTACATTTTTCAATCATAATATATTTAGATTTTTGATCTTATGGAATTTGACCAATTTTGAATTTACAGTATGTGGTTTGAATTATGTTTAGACATATTTAGGCAAAAATACTGATGAATAAAATGACTTATTTGCAGTGTAGACATAGTTTCCATTTATATTGTACCAGATGAATGAGTTAAATCATGTTCATGCTGAAGACGATCAATATTAGCATTTTGGCATCATCTTCAGGAAATAAAACACACCCTGTCCCTATTACTGTAAATTATATTTACATTATATTTTACATTTCTCTCACATCACAATGAAGTCTCACAAAATACAGTAAAATTGGTAACAGTTTCCAACAAGATATCATTGGTTAACATTAGTTAATGCATTAATTAACTTGAGCTAAAATGAGCAATGTTAATGTTAATAAAAATGGTCATGTTCATTCACAGTGGATTAATGTTAAAGTGCCCCATTATGGATTTTTGTATGTATGGTGTAACATAGTTCTAAGTGAATGAAAACATCCTGCAAAGTTTTAAATCTGAAAGTTGAGCGTATATAAAGTTATTGTCTTTCAAAAGTAAGAGTCGACTGAGTCAATTAAACTAATCATTTTTTAAACGAGTCCCAAGCCATTTCGTTGAGACGCCAAGACGAAACATTAGCATATTGCCCGTCCACTAATTGCACACAAAGACACCAGGGAGAACTTGAACCACCTCAAACACTGCAGCTGATTCCTGTGGATACTGGATAGCATCATGTCGAGAAGACGCTGTGCTCTACAATGTGCTTATTGTGTAAGTATCTGGCTAACCGGCTAACTCACATTATTACTGTCTTACTGAAATACTACTGTAAATCAGCTGTGGGCAAGTATTGTTCATTATTAGCTACAGTGGCCGAGAGAGCAACTGAAGAAAACACACACAAATGGAAAAAACAACAGCAAATTAAGAAAACATCTTCATCAGTTTCACAATACATGTGCTGCAAATACTCACGACGCAACCAAATACAGAAAGGGGCAATGCAAACAAATACAGATAAGTGCTGTAATAGCACAGACCACAAGGGAAATGTTTCAAGGGGATCCTAACAATGGACAAACCTGGGTGGGACTGCTTATAGTTCAATGTCTACTCATCAGTATACCAATGTGCAGCATTTACTACAGTGAAGTTGGCCGAGTGGATCTCTGAGCTGGTGTGGAGTGAGTGAGTGGAGGCGGGGCTAATTAGCATATTAACGAATCCGCACATACTAAATGAAGCAAGGGTGTAGAGTTACATTTAAGCTATTTTAAGGCATGAAGAAACTTTCTTCAAAGGAAAAAATGTTAAAATATGTAATTTTGGTGATCAAAGAGGAGTTTTAAGGGTTAAAATTATTGACTACAGGGGACTTTAATGTAGTTAACTAATTTTAACATGAAACCTTATTGTAAAGTGTTACCGTAGAAAAAAAGTGATAAGTAGGAAGCATAACATTTGAAGGTTTTACACTCTTTTAATGAATCTTTACGAATATTGATTGTGTGTCTAAAGCACACACTGAATATTTAAAGTCCTTAGATAAGCAAAGTCAGAATGATCCATGTCAGCGTACACTAAATGCTGGCATAGAGTCATGAGATAATGTAAAACGTGCCTGTAAGTAGCACCACGATAGCAAAATATACAGTTGTACTTTTCTCTTTTAGATAAACATCCTAAATCATACTTAAAACATTGAGTTTTAAAACAACAGTTTTAGGCAGCCAATGCATTTTGGACAATGCAAAGCATATAGAACAATTCTTTAGCCAACTGATTTGATATGAGTAAAAACATTTAATCGAAATAAGAAAATCAAAACGTAGTATCATAAACTTGAAGTGTGGTTTTTGTGTGACATGCACAAACCTGAATGACCTGAATGACATGCACAAACCTGAATGACATGCACAAACCTGAATGACAAATGTCTTATCTCCAAACCCAGGATTCAGGCCCAGCTGGCTCATGTAAGCAGCCTCATTGACAAAGTTTTCAATGCCATGGAAGACTCCACGACCAGTGGCAGATATACGACCGTGGATGCCACCCTGGCTGATGGGCTTACCGGTAACACAGGCATGAGCATTGATATCCTGATAAAGAAGAATTATATTATTATTACAAAGAGCCCTTCTAAGCATTAGAAGAATGTTGTTTTGAATTCAAACAGAATAATCTGAACGGCAAAGCAAATTATGAGGCACAAAGCTATGAGATCTCTGTGCTAGCATATCTTATGAGAGATATGAGTACATAGTATAAGAATCTGTTGATGTCTCAGTATATCTCATGTCCTTTAATTTATGTAGCTACCGGGCAGCTGGCAAAAAGCACAGAACGTCACAGCTACCAAGACAAAGCAAACGACTGCCATGGGAGGACAGACAGTATTGAAAGAGTCTGTCACTAGAGGGTGGAAAAACACAGGGGCGCTTTGTTCTCCCAGTCTCATAAACACCACATTCTTTGTCAGGGACAGTAAAGGCTCTAGGCACTGAGTCACCAATATAGCAACAGGTCTTACAGATATCCTGTGTGATTTTTCAACATTACTACAATACGTGAAAAGGTATAATGAAATCACTGCACCATATCAAGGTAATGTATCCATAAAATATCTGTATGTATGCACTATTTCTCTACGATATTTACACGAATGTTTGCACTTACGTAAATAATGTTCATAAGCAGTGAGGTCAGTGGCATGATCTGTAATAACTCAGCATGCCAAACACCCCAATAAAAAGGGTTTCTTATTGATTCTACTAAAGCAAACAAGTTGCGCATCACACAAACACTTGGTCACATTGTTCAACTTACATTATGGCCCATTGTGTTAGCATATGTGTCAGCAATCCAGGACATTTCCCTTTCTCCTGTGCTCATATCTGGGGCGGGGACATCAATGCCAGGCCCTAACGCAGGAAACAGAAATGAGTGTGCTACCCTTCCCATGGCCATGGCTCAGCTATTTATCTTAACTCATCCTTCCCTCGGGTCATTTTGACCCGATAAAAATTTTAAAAATTGAGTGTTCATCAGAGTGGTCCAAGACCTTAGGACTTTTGTCGCACTTGAACCACAAATACACACACAAATGGACTGTATTTGAGGTTTATGTGGTTGCAAAAAATGTGGAGAGAGGATGAGGGTTAAATATCTGTACAGATTTAATGCCAAACGTAAATACCTCTGTGACAATATATTAATAAGACATGATGGCAACTGTGCAGTAAGTCACTGCAGTTTTTCAAGAGATTCTACATTGTGTTGTCAGAGCAATGTGGGAAGCCAGCTAAAAAAAACAAAAAACAACATCAACTACCTAAGGATATTTGGCTCTGTTACAAGATCTTTAAACAGATGTAATAGGAATACAGTTTATATAGTCATTCGGTAAAATTTATTTGGAATGTAGAAGTGGTGTCAATAGCAGCTTAACTGTTAATCTGATGCCAAGTATTACCTGACTATTGTTACTGAGTGCGATAGTGTCTAATCAACAGCTCCTGTCTCATTTTAGTCCAAATAGTAAAATATGCTTATCAGATGTCATTAGGAAACAAATATTGATAAACTACGGTTCACTATAAATGCATTATAAATAAAAACTAAACTTTTTTCTGTAATACACACGGCCTCGTAACTAGTAGGCCCTGACAGAATCTGCAGACTTATTTTGCACTGATACTTGGGGAAATTCTATGGAATTAAAAAGGTAGACAAAAAATCATATTAGGCAAAATAATAAAACGCAGAAGGAATGAGGGATGTGTAGACTTTGGCCCATGCACATTCCAATTCTGCTGAGCTTTTTGCAGAATTCGGGAACAGATTTAGCATGTGCCTGCTCAAAACTCACCAATGAAGCCCTTTTTAGCCAATTCAATGGTAAACCTTCTTGTGATCTTCTCCAGTTCTGTGTCCTGTGTAAGGTTTAAAAAAACAACAAAAAAAACAAAAAGAAAAACCGAGGAACATCACTGACTATAATACATTTAATAATATGGAAGTATACAGATATAGAGTAGTATAAATGTAGCTTTTTAACGCATATGAGGCTAAATGGCAAAAACTGAATTTATACAAAATGTTTTACGGAACCCCTAAAGGGACATGGTGATGAAAAAAAATACAAGAAATTATTTTTTGCATATTGTTTTTGCATTCTCTCATAAATGTTTTGTATTCCCCAGAGTATAACTGTGTTCACTCGCAAAATGTTTGCAAAATGAAAATTTGCTTTCAGTCGCAAACACACCAAGGGAAGGCAAAGGTTTTTCGAGCAAATGCAAAGTTTCTCAGCGGAGCGCAAACATTCTTGAGAGACGCATAAAAGCATTGATTTATTTTTCCACCATCATAGGGGCTTTGTAATTTTTTAAACATCTAGTGAACACCAACTGATCAAATCTTGTTTCAAAATAGATTAAAAGTCTGTTGGGGATTTTAGGACGTAGCTATATATTTAGAAAGTAAATAGAAAAGTATATTTATAGTATCTGAATACTAAACTAAATATAGCATGTTTAATTCACCAATGATAAAATACAAACAAACAAAGGACTGTACAGAACAGGCTTTAAACCCTGATTTATCTCTGTGAGTCAAGAAATCCTCAATAAATATCAGACAAATACAATTGCACTGTAAATTACACTCACCTAAAGGATTATTAGGAACACCATACTAATACTGTGTTTGACCCCCTTTCGCCTTCAGAACTGCCTTAATTCTACGTGGCATTGGATTCAACAAGGTGCTGAAAGCATTCTTTAGAAATGTTAGCCCATATTGATAGGATAGCATCTTGCAGTTGATGGAGATTTGTGGGATGCACATCCAGAGCACAAAGCTCCCGTTCCACCACATCCCAAAGATGCTCTATTGGGTTGAGATCTGGTGACTGTGGGGGCCATTTTAGTACAGTGAACTCATTGTCATGTTCAAGAAACCAATTTGAAATGATTCGAGCTTTGTGACATGGTGCCTTATCCTGCTGGAAGTAGCCATCAAAGAATGGGTACATGGTGGTCATAAAGGGATGGACATGGTCAGAAACAATGCTCAGGTAGGCCGTGGCATTTAAACGATGCCCAACTGGCACTAAGGGGCCTAAAGTGTGCCAAGAAAACATCCCCCACACCATTACACCACCACCACCAGCCTGCACAGTGGTAACAAGGCATGATGGATCCATGTTCTTATTCTGTTTACGCCAAATTCTGACTCTACCATCTGAATATCTCAACAGAAATCGAGACTCATCAGACCAGGCATTCTACTGTCCAATTTTGGTGAGCTTGTGCAAATTGTAGCCTCTTTTTCCTATTTGTAGTGGAGATGGGTGGTACCCGGTGGGGTCTTCTGCTGTTGTAGCCCATCCGCCTCAAGGTTGTGCGTGTTGTGGCTTCACAAATGCTTTGCTGCATACCTCAGTTGTAACGAGTGGTTACTTCAGTCAAAGTTGCTCTTCTATCAGCTTGAATCAGTCGGCCCATTCTCCTCTGATCTCTAGCATCAACAAGGCATTTTCGCCCACAGGACTGCCGTGATACTGGATGTTTTTCCTTTTCACACCATTCTTTGTAAACCCTAGAAATGGTTGTGTGTGAAAATCCCAGTAACTGAGCAGATTGTGAAATACTCAGACCGCCCGTCTGGCACCAACAACCATGCCACGCTCAAAATTGCTTAAATCGCTTTCTTTCCCATTCTGACATTCAGTTTGGAGTTCAGGAGATTGTCTTGACCAGGACCACACCCCTAAATGCATTGAAGCAACTGCCATGTGATTGGTTGATTAGATAATTGCATTAATGAGAAATTGAACAGGTGTTCCTAATAATCCTTTAGGTGAGTGTATATTCTAGTGAAAGACACTATAACAAAAATAAAATATAAATATAGCCATTCATTTTCAGGAATATTTCAAATTAAAGAGTGTAATTAATTTAACACTCTCACCATATTCTGAAATCATAATTACGCAGGGAATATGAAAAGACTCACAGAGTAATTCTTTGGGTTAATTTTCACTCCAGCTTTAGCTCCTCCAAAAGGCACATCTGTTGAGAGCACAATTCATGTGGATGATTAAGTGTTCATACTAACAAATTTACACAAACAAGTTAAAGTACATAACTTACCTACAACTGCACATTTATATGTCATTAGTGAGGCGAGGGCTTTCACCTCATCGACGGACACCTCTGTACTATAACGGATACCTGGAGAAACAGAAGCAGTGTTGAGTCCTCATCAGACTAGAGGTCTATGCAAATAATGTCTGTATATCAGTCAAATCAAGGATTAAAATAAATCACAAGCATTATAGTCCATTTTAACATGTTTTATCATTCCAAGACAGGAGATTTTCTATTGATTAAAGCTTAAGGAAACACAGACTACAACCCTTTAATAATGTCTTATATAATTCAAGACTTTCTAGGATTAGTGGACCTTGACTGTCAGTTAAAATAGCATTAATGATCTGGGCAATATCCTGTTTTAGTAGGAGGCCTGGAAAATTCAAATAGTTTAACTGCATGTGCAAGAAAAAAAAAAGAAAAAAATAGGTCTACAGTTCTGAGAGGGGAAATTTTATGTAGCAGGACAGTCAGTAAACCAACCACTTTGATGACTCACTCTCTCCACTAAACTATGAGGGAAGAAAATCTAGGCAGGGCCCAAACTGGGAGTGGATAAAGCCAAAGTGACTACGACTACCTCAAACATCTCTGTTTGCAATCATCCTCAAAAGTGCTGCTTGGGCAACACTAAAAAAAATTTCTTCATTTCATGGATAATGAGCTATAATTAATTTCAAATTACTATTAACATCAAATAATAGTTATCAGTGCAGATTAAAAAAAACAAAACAAAAACAGTCTCTTTCCAGAGTTTATTGGTGACTGAGTAAGGAAACAATTTATTAAAAAAAACAAAAACAAAAAAAAGGCAGCTGCGTTGGCACTTCTGTATGCATACTGTGGAATGAGCACTTTTGCTGTACATATTCTGGGGGTCCAAGGTCTGCTTTCTCTAACCTATTAGAACCAAGTTTTACTTAATGTTCTTTCTTATTTCAAAGTATAAGATTGCTGATCATATTATTCTTTATCTAGTTACCTTATGCCTGCATAAAAGCCAATATTGTAGAAAGCATAGGACAATATAGGACATGTTATGGCTAGACAAATTACAGCCATAAACTTTTTTTTATGACTGTAAGATTACCAATTTTGACCTCTTCCCGCATGTGAACTGGTTATGAAGTTTTTACACATTACCTTGATCAGAGACATCCTGACACACAGTTTCAAAAACATGCTTTATCTGGTTAACCGATTGCCAGACTGACTAAAGCACTAATTTACAAACTCAACACAGTGACCATTACAAGATCTGTTCCAAAACTTTGTTGATCAACTCATGTGCAATTTAGACAACTTAAAATGGCGATTAAAGGAAATGGAATAAAAGTTATTTTATTTGTTCAGTCTACTGTTTAAGATATCTCAGTTTTAAAAAGGAAATTAGTTTAAAAATGCAGATAGGATGGAGCTTCAATTCAAGGAAACTGCTGAGAGACAGAACTTCTCTGGGGTCTTCCACCTCCCTTCCTTAATAAAGCGTTGCACGGTCAGTCCTGACGAAGCGAAATGTAATGGTCTCACAAACAACTCCAAGATTGGTCAAGCTTGATAGAAACAACTACATAAACACATTCCACTGATGATAATGAATAAGAGTTCACAACTTCCAAAAAGCACAAAAAATATCTCTGCAAAGATAAAACTGTAATTTATGAGATATATAAAAGAACAAAGATAAAGAAGTGGAACTACTCTATAAAATAAACACAGGACCAGGACAGGCAGCATTCCTGCTGCAATACTTTACAAACGACGACCTAAAATGGTGAAGAATTCTAGCTGGTCCAGCTTGTACCAGAAACAAACGAGCCATCAACTGGTTCTACCAGCTAAAGGATGGTCGAACCATGATTTGGATGGTATTTGGTTTCAGACTGTTCTAAGATGGGCCATTTTCTGCACCAAACTAGTGACCATCTTAGACCAACACCTAGACCAGCTAACAAGCTTGAACCACAAAGAAAAAAGATGATCAATAAAACCAGTTTATTGGATATAGCACATAAATATGATCAGTTTATTACAGTAACGTTACATTCCATAACGATTTTATTGCGTGCTTAAAATCCGTACAAGTTTAAGAGTCAGGAAATAGAACAGCCGCAGAGTGTCGCTGCTGCACAAACACAACGCAGGATATTTTCCAAGTTCATGGCACGCAAGGCCTATCATTTATCACTCGCTGTAAAAATACAAAGACGAAGCTTGTAAATAAATGTGTTGCAGACACCCAGACCTACGTCATCATAATGCAAAAAGAAATGGTGTACAGGTAAGTGCGATGTGCCTTAGCTATCTTGCATGTTTACTCTCGAGAATGCGACTGCTTCCTATTATCCCCGGTGTAACGAATCCGTGAATTCAAACTTACCTCCTTTACACGGAGTCCTGTGCTGGCTGTGTTGAGCTCTGTAGCCCTCGATCATCTCCCACTCCCCGTTGTCTCTCTTGATGGGGAATGACACGGATAGGACGTGGTTGCAGGGCTTGATGATCTTGAGGATCCCTCGGACTCGGTGCCTCTTCTGCTCGGGCGTTTCTCTCGTCTTGAGATCGTGCACGAGTTTGTCCTCCACGATGGAAGCTCCGCGGTCGAAGAAACCCTCGACCATCCTAAAAAAGTTAGGGTCATCGTCTTTCTCTCCTACGGCTTCGCTGTAACTGCGGACCCGCATGAGAGTCGCGGAAGCGGGCAGAGCGGAATCGATGCATCCCGAGGCCAAAGAGCTGCTGGCGGCTGCGCGTGTGACGAGCTCCCCCAGATACCTATACATGACTTTTAACTAACTAACAATATCTATAAAGGGGAAAAAAAAAAAAACTAAGACCGACAGTGTTAAAGAGTGGTCGGGGTGAATAAACGGACACCACGGCACCTCCCTTTTCTGCTACGCTAAATAAAGTGTCAGCTTGGATACTGTTTGCGAGTTGTTTTAAACGGCAGACAGGCGTGCCGTAGGTCTCCACCTCAAGCTGGGAGGCGCTCACAGAGCAGGAACCATAAGCAAACACGCTTTGATTAAGGGTGTTTGCAACCTAGGCAAAAAGCTTTACAAAAATATGTAAAAGTATTAAAGTTGCTGCTGTTCACAACGTTCAGGCAACATATTTGGACAGCAGCAACTTTAATAATCAATAAAAACAATAATCTCACTCAAAAAATACTTTAGTTTAGTTCCTTTATTGTCCACATGTGAAAATTTGTCTTTGGCTTCACAATACACCATACACAAGGACACCAACGCAACATTATATAGATAAAATATAAAAAACGATTAAAACAATGGCATTCCCATGTGTACATATACAATGTATGCATATCCACCCCTACTCATATTCATATCTTTTTAACATACATTTATTTGTGGATAAGATACTTAAGATACAAAGGTAGCATGCTTTAGTATGTAGGCTAATATTTAATATATGTTTAATGTATATTATATATTACTGATTTATATATTCACTATATCTCAAAATAGCATGGCATTAGCATCTGATGCCATCACTGTACATTTGTGTATTTTCATTGATTCCAACATTACAAATATGGAATACAAGTAGTGATTCATCTAAAGGAGCAACAACACAATACAAACAATACAATACAATATAACAACACAATGTTTCAAACATTATCTAGAATAGTACAGGAATCGGGAGGGATTTAAGAGGGCACAAGGTTATTCTGTTTTTCGCTCATCCAAACTGGCTTTTTCTTGTGCAGCCAAGGTCATGAGAGGTCAACTGAGGCCCTGCTGACAGTGATTAGTTAGTGTCAGGGTTATTGGTCTTTTCCAGCCCATGATGGAGTTACTTCATATTTTCAGTCTCATAAATCAATTATAGTATTTGCTTCCTATCCAAAACCTAGTTTCGAATAGGAATTAGCATTTGTTCAGTATAGTTTGCTCATTAAATGCAATGTTTACACTCTCTCTCTCTCTCTCTCTCTCTCTCTCTCTCTCTCTCTCTCTCTCTCTCTCTCTCTCTCTCTCTCTCTCTCTCTCTCTCTCTCTCTCTCTCTCTCTCTCTCTCAGGTAAGACTCAAATAAGGCATTATTACTAAAAGAGCATTATTTGTAAATTGACAACCAGATGTACTTATTTGTTTCACCTGGGGTTACATTGATATGGGGAGTTGTGTCATGTCTTATTTGTGTCAACTGTAATTTGTTCCTGCCTGAACTACACCCTGTTCTGGAGATCAGCTCTTGCGGGGCCTCTTTGATTAAAGAATTTGTTCTTGTCAATCTCCCAGGATATGCCTCATATTTGCAATGTGTGCATGGTCCATTGCCTTAGACTCGGTGGATCATAGGAGGTTGTTTTTTATGGTATTTCTATGTTTTTGTTTTAAAATTATTACTATTTTTACAAGATGCCATGACCTCTGTGTAAATGACATGGTTAAAAAAAAGAAAAAAAAGAAAAAACATTACTCTTTGTATTCATGTTGGTTTCACACAGTTTTGAAAAACCTTTTTCTTACCATTTTCTATAAAAGTCTCTCTAAAATGTCATGTGGTATAATTATCAAGTAAAAAGCAGTAACCTTTTTTCCATACACCTTGAATACATGTGTGAAATTCTGTCTGTTCTCTGTCCTCTTTCTTCTTGTCTGTACCACCCCTCTATACCCCAGCTCAGCTCAGGCTACAAATTCTGCCTGCAATAAATCTCACTGTAGTTTGAAAGAACTCTGTACGGCTCTGTTATTGGCTCACGTGGTGCCTACACCCATCATCTGGTTGGTGAAGTTCTGAAGAGTCATTCATTAAACTGCTGTTTTTCTTTTGCTAAGTGAAAACAACTGATCTGAGGAATGTACACTTGCACAGACACATTAAAATACTGTCAGTTATTCACACCAGCTGTGGAGGTTTTACAGTGTATTCCTTCTTCCTACCTTGTTTGGAATTCTCCATTGACTTTTAGACCACAATCCTTTATAGTAATTTAGCTATTTTTCAACTGTGTGTGTATGTATATATTTGTCACTAAATTTACATTACACGACTCGCATGGGTGGTTCAAAGTCGATTCTTTCTTTTGGGAGTCAATAACTATTTATCGTTCACTTTCGACTTTACAATTTTGCAGAACGTTTATGTTCACAAACACACTGCATGAAAGGGAATATTAGAAAAACCATAATAGGGGCACTTTATTATTTATTTGGGCTTTTGTCTATCGGTTTTAACTTACAGTATGTATTTCTATTTTTCTGCAGGTGGCCACATTAATCCACTTGTAAATATGATAGAAGACCTGGCAAAATAAATTGTATGACTGGGCCAATATCAGTGCAACTTCAGGACGTGCAATATGGCAAACAAACCAAAGATTCATGTATTTTGGGGTGCCCCATGTCCCCAAGACCCTGCTTTAGAGTCACAGGATAGTGGAGTCCAGCACTGGAAGACAGTGGACCTCACTTGGAGTCAAGGCAGGTTGATTCCCAAGGACACTGTTAGAGAAGTCCAGACAGACGATGAGTGTGGTGCAGTGATTAGTGGTAGACTGGAGTCTGCTGGTACCTCTGAGAGAATACCTGAGGGTACAGAGGACAAAACGGAAACATCCCAGGATGACAGTACTCCATCGGGCTGCGAGTGCTCTCAATCAAAGGCAGAGTCTGTTGAAGAAGAGGAGTTGTGTCCTGTATTAGTGACAGAATACCTAGATAGTTGTTTCTCCTGCAAGCAGACTAGTTTAATTGGACAGAGCAGAGACGTAAGGCCTACATCGCCTGTTTCCACAGAGACTGAGTATCTGAGTACATGGACAAAGTCCCAAGCCTTGCTTCTTCGAAGTAGAGTGCCCCGGTGTCCAACTTCTGGATTTCTTGAAGATTTTCTTCTTTGTTCTCCCCATACCCCGGCTAAACAAATGGCTTCAGCTTCCTTAAGTTCTCCAGAATTGTACAGTCCAGTGGTCAGCCCTGAAGAGATGGGCTTGGGAGGAACCTTGCAAAGCTCAGGAGAGTGGCATATTGACAGCCTAAGTCAAAGACAGCAGGAGAGAGGGGTGATTCTGGAAATCACATCTGATGGCATCCTCTGCTCTCAGGGCAATGCTATAGCTGAAAAACCTGTGGATCGTGAGGAAGCTGGGCTTAATGTTGACTCACCGACTACAACTGCACAGACTTCACCATGTCCCACTACTTCTAAAAAGAGGAAATTATCCCAGACTGTAAGTAAAACTAAAGAAACAACAGAGCAGAGGTTAAGATCTGCCGCCCCCCTCTGTGGTCCTACAACCCTGCTGGCCAGGTGTAAGACGCATGGTGTACGATACGCCATCTTGGTTGCTGTGGTGCACCCATGCTACTTAAAAGAGGTCAAAGTGAAAACTGGAGTTTCAGCTGGTACTAGTGTACCTCTAGCAACGCTGATTGTCACTGACCAATCGGACATAGAGATGAAGGTGGTTCTATGGCGGACAGCTGCTTTCTGGGCTCTGACAGTATATCCAGGAGATATTCTGCTAATTACAGGTGAAACCATTGAGACTTCCTCTACAAACAAACACTTTTTATGTTGCGTCTAGAAAATATTGGTCTTAAAAGTGCCAAATATCCAGAAAAGTCAGGAATTTATGTTAATTCATAATCTTTGGTGATGTTAAATATTGTTAATTGTCTAACTAAATAAGAATCTACAAGTATAATTCTGAATTCATGTTTATTGGCCAAGGTATGATTTGTCATATTTTAAAACAGTTATTTTAAATTGTAATAATATTTCACAATATTACTGTTTTTACTCTACTCTATGCAGATTTTATTAATTATTAAATAAATGCAGCCTGGTTGAGCATAAGAGACTTCTTTCAAAAAAAAAAAAAAGAATTCTGTCGACCACATACTGTATAGTACATACAATATACTCTGGAATCCAGAATTATTTTAGCCTACATCATTATTTTAAAAGCTTGATTTTAAGGCTTTATCATCCAGTATGTTACTTCATAAATGAAAATACACTCACCTAAAGGATTATTAGGAACACCATACTAATACTGTGTTTGACCCCCTTTCGCCTTCAGAACTGCCTTAATTCTACGTGGCATTGATTCAACAAGGTGCTGAAAGCATTCTTTAGAAATGTTGGCCCATATTGATAGGATAGCATCTTGCAGTTGATGGAGATTTGTGGGATGCACATCCAGGGCACGAAGCTCCCGTTCCACCACATCCCAAAGATGCTCTATTGGGTTGAGATCTGGTGACTGGGGGCCATTTTAGTACAGTGAACTCATTGTCATGTTCAAGAAACCAATTTGAAATGATTCAAGCTTTGTGACATGGTGCATTATCCTGCTGGAAGTAGCCATCAGAGAATGGGTACATGGTGGTCATAAAGGGATGGACATGGTCAGAAACAATGCTCAGGTAGGCCGTGACATTTAAACGATGCCCAATTGGCACTAAGGAGCCTAAAGTGTGCCAAGAAAACATCCCCCACACCATTACACCACCACCACCAGCCTGCACAGTGGTAACAAGGCATGATGGATCCATGTTCTCATTCTGTTTACGCCAAATTCTGACTCTACCATCTGAATGTCTCAACAGAAATCGAGACTCATCAGACCAGGCAACATTTTTCCAGTCTTCAACTGTCCAATTTGGTGAGCTTGTGCAAATTGTAGCCTCTTTTTCCTATTTGTAGTGGAGATGAGTGGTACCCAGTGGGGTCTTCTGCTGTTGTAGCCCATCCGCCTCAAGGTTGTGCGTGTTGTGGCTTCACAAATGCTTTGCTGCATACCTCGGCTGTAACGAGTGGTTATTTCAGTCAAAGTTGCTCTTCTATCATTTTGAATCAGTCGGCTCATTCTCCTCTGACCTCTAGCATCAACAAGGCATTTTCGCCCACAGGACTGCCGCATACTGGATGTTTTTCCCTTTTCACACCATTCTTTGTAAACCCTAGAAATGGTTGTGCGTGTAAATCCCAGTAACTGAGCAGATTGTGAAATACTCAGACCAGCCCGCCTGGCACCAACAACCTTGCCACGCTCAAAATTGCTTAAATCACCTTTCTTTCCCATTCTGACATTCAGTTTGGAGTTCAGGAGATTGTCTTGACCAGGACCACACCCCTAAATGCATTGAAGCAACTGCCATGTGATTGGTTGATTTAGATAATTGCATTAATGAGAAATTGAACAGGTGTTCCTAATAATCCTTTAGGTGAGTGTACAGAAGTAGTGTTCACTGTATTTGTAGGAAGCATTGGAAGGAATCTTTGTCAAGAGAATAGGTGTGAACATAGGAAATGATCTACTAAGGCTAAGCACCAAAACAAGAATATCAGGACAAACCTCTGTGATCATGTCAGCCCAACAGTGAACAACAGTCAATCATCTTAAATGTAGCTGGTCTAAATGTATGTGCAATAAAACCCCTCCTGAGATGCACAGTCTAATGACATGCCTACAGTTGTCTTTCTGTATTTTCTTTGGCAGATGTGACAGTGCACATAGACAAGTGGAAGACTGAGACTGTCCTGCAGTCCTCCTTCACCAGTAAGCTGCTGAATCTGGGACAGGTCACGGGGGAACGTATTCCACCTGGTAATAGAAACGTAATTGCTACTGAGGCTTAAGTATTTTGACAGGTTGAAATTTAAAGGTATAGAAGTCATATCGAAATGTATATTTACACTTTTACAGATCTTACCTTATTATGTAATTGCCCCCTGCCTTTCTAATGCTGATCTTGTCTAGCCCCACAGAATTTGAACTCTCATACATTGAGAATGCTGTGTACTCATCTGTGTGAGAAGCGCCCCCTGCTGGTTTCTCTGCCTCCTCACAAGCTCCAGGATTTGCACTCCATCCCCTTCATCCGCCTTGGAGCATTACGTCCTGACACATTGGTTCATGCTCTGCTTAGAGTTAAACACAGGAAGTTGATTACAGGTATGGAACTGAATTGCAGTCCAGTGTTTCAGATGATATAGTAGTGTGATACGATAAACATGAATGGTCTGATATACAAGAAAATATTTTAATTTATATGTGCATTGCATAACATTCATTTCACATACTTAGTGATTGCTATGAGGATATGAGGAGACTTTCAACTAGCATAAAAAAAAAAATTCTGTAGAGAATCACCTATTGCACCTTTATGTTAAACGGTCTAAATTTATTGTTATAAATATATGTCATCTGTAGAAGGTGTAGGACCATAAAATGTTCATTCATTAATTGCATTCGGTCCGAATTAAATTATAGCATGTGTTCCCTGTCAGTTAACGTGTGTTTGCATACCACTGCGCATCCTATTCACGCAGACATCATATGTCATCAGCACATTTGCATACACTGTGTAGACAGAGTGAGAATGGCAAACAGTTGTTTAGGTGCGTTATTGTAGTACTGTTACTCACTGTACTGTAAAGGCCAAAGTATACTTCACTTTTTGCGAGGGTCAGAAGGATCAGAAGAGTATGCGCGTAATGAACGTGCACCGCCAGATTTTTGTAACTGCACATACTTTATATGCCTAGGTCGCACATGCGCATTTAATTTTTTTGCAGTTTTTACATGGGTTGTAACTCGTGGGGATAGATTACTCGAAACTGTGCATGCGTTGAACGTCACGTGTGTATACTTTCAGCTTTAAGTTTTCTCACCAGTGAATGACACATGATGTAATCCAAAAACGTTGTCTCTGGTCGTCTCGCTTCTGGACTGTGCGTGTTCATGTGTTTTGAAGGAGGAATGGCTTTGGACTGCAAGGGATCGTATGTTTTCAATGCTAGCAGGCTAAAGTTAGCATCTCCCAGATCACCTATTGCACCTTTTAACAGTCAAATCTTAAAGGCAACTAGAAAACATATTTGTGACATCAAATTATTATTTTTATGTCAAAAGATATATCTGTAAAATGATTAACATTGTTGTTGTTGTTAATAATACTATTATTATTTTTATTATTATTCTAGCCTTTTTGTTATATAGTAATATTTCTTATTTTGTTTGTTTAATATTTTTTTATTTAGTAATAATAAAATTAGTCATATTGATATATAATCACAAAATTTTGGGCCAAATTTTGCAGCCCTGCAAAAAAGCACATCAAACTGGAACTTTTTAATTAAAAAAATAAATAAATACAATTTTTTTAGCAATATTTAGTCGAACTGCAGTTCAATTTCCCCCCCAAATCCTGCAGTCCTACATTACAGTCCGGTGACCAATCAGAATTGAGTAATACAGAGAGACGTTTAATACATTTAATAATTGATTTATATGTGCCTTGTACTTCACATTCACTTCACATACTAAACAATAAAATCTCAAAGGATTTCTGTGACAGAATGCTGTTTTGCTTGCTTTTAGGCTGGCGTGATGAGGTGGAGGGTATATCCAGAGCAGGAGGTGTACTGAAAGCTGTTTTGACTGTGGAGCAAGGAGATGGCCACCCAGGGTCTGTCGTACTTTGGGGAGCTGCTCTCTCTTGGCTGCAGCGTTTGGACCGGAACAAAGGTGTTTATAATTCTGTGGTTCAAATATTGTTGGACAACAGGGGCCTTCGAGTCGAAAAGGTTGAGAACCACTGTAACAAAGCTGAAATGAGATTTTTTTTATTGCTAATGCCCCTCACAGATGCTGTGTGGGAGTTCAGGATGCTGCTAGTCAGACAGGATGTGACCTCAGGTTTGCTAGAGCTGCATTCTACTCCATGGGGCACCTGTCAGCCTCTCTTTCCTGATGACAGTCGATGTAAAGAGTTTTACAACACTGTCCGCCCACAGAGGGCCCCTAGCAGCTTTGAGATTGATCTCAACACACTCCTGTCCCAGAAATACTCTGGTAGGATTTTTTGCTGATAGTAACAATGCATTTGTAATTAGTATAATTCATCATGGTTACATTAAGTCTCCCTTGTTTATGTACTCATTAGGTGATGTAGAGCTGAAAATTCAAATCACAGCATTCCAGTTCCAGAGCAGTCCATCCCAGGAGGCCTCGCTGTTGTTAGATGGCAACACGCCCATGGAGAGGATCCTGGACGTAGTCTCTGGTGACATCACTTTTGCTGGATGCGGACAGTGCTCTGCAGAACTGGAGACAGATGAGAACGGCATATATAGACCGTGCTACCCTTGCCTACCACACACAGGAGTGCGTCGCTACTATAGGTTCTTACAGACCTATATTATACACACACATACTGTATATAATAAATAATTATTTATTTATTTATTTAAAAGAATATAGATTTATAGATTAAATTATACAATATAAATATATACAGGTGCTGGTCATATAATTAGAATATCATCAAAAAGTTGATTTATTTCACTAATTCCATTAAAAAAGTGAAACTTGTATATTATATTCATTCACTACACAAAGACTGATATTTTTCAAATGTTTATTTCTTTTAATTTTGATGATTATTACTGACAACTAAGGAAAATCCCAAATTCAGTATCTCAGAAAATTAGAATATTGTGAAAAGGTTGAATATTGAAGACACCTGGTGCCACACTCTAATCTGCTAATGAACTCAAAACACCTGCAAAGACCTTTCAATGGTCTCTCAGTCTAGTTCTGTAGGCTACACAATCATGGGGAAGACTGCTGACCTGACAGTTGTCCAAAAGACGACCATTGACACCTTGCACAAGGAGGGCAAGACACAAAAGGTCATTGCAAAAGAGGCTGGCTGTTCACAGAGCTCTGTGTCCAAGCACATTAATAGAGAGGCCAAGAGAAGGAAAAGATGTGGTAGAAAAAAAGTGTACAAGCAATAGGGATAACCGCACCCTGGAGAGGATTGTGAAACAAAACCCATTCAAAAATGTGTGGGAGGTTCACAAAGAGTGGACTGCAGCTGGAGTCTTCAAGAACCACTACGCACAGACGTATGCAAGACATGGGTTTCAGCTGTAGCATTCCTTGTGTCAAGCCACTCTTGAACAACAGACAGCGTCAGAAGCGTCTCGCCTGGGCTAAAGACAAAAAGGACTGGACTGCTGCTGAGTGGGCCAAAGTTATGTTCTCTGATGAAAGTAAATTTTGCATTTCCTTTGGAAATCAGGGTCCCGGAGTCTGGAGGAAGAGAGGAGAGGCACACAATCCACGTTGCTTGAGGTCCAGTGTAAAGTTTCCACAGTCAGTGATGGTTTGGGGTGCCATGTCATCTGCTGGTGTTGGTCCACTGTGTTTACTGAGGTCCAAGGTCAACGCAGCCGTATACCAGGAAGTTTTAGAGCACTTCATGCTTCCTGCTGCTGACCAACTTTATGGAGAAGCAGATTTCATTTTCCAACAGGACTTGGCACCTTCACACAGTGCCAAAGCAACCAGTACCTGGTTTAAGGACCATGGTATCCCTGTTCTTAATTGGCCAGCAAACTCGCCTGACCTTAACCCCGTAGAAAATCTATGGGGTATTGTGAAGAGGAAGATGCGATATGCCAGACCCAACAATGCAGAAGAGCTGAAGGCCACTATCAGAGCAACCTGGGCTCTCATAACACCTGAGCAGTGCCACAGACTGATCGACTCCATGCCACGCCACATTGCTGCAGTAATTCAGGCAAAAGGAGCCCCAACTAAGTATTGAGTGCTGTACATGCTCATACTTTTCATGTTCATACTTTTCAGTTGGCCAAGATTTCTAAAAATCCTTTCTTTGTATTGGTCTTAAGTAATATTCAAATTTTCTGAGATAATGAATTTGGGATTTTCCTTAGTTGTCAGTTATAATCATCAAAATTAAAAGAAATTAACATTTGAAATATATCAGTCTGTGTGTAATGAATGAATATAATATACAAGTTTCACTTTATGAATGGAATTAGTGAAATAAATCAACTTTTTGATGATATTCTAATTATATGACCAGCACCTGTATTGCTAAAGCGGCGTAAGCAAAATTAAACTGAAGTTAACCAGTTATCTAGCCCTATTCTTTATCTTATTATTCTTCTAGGCCAGTAGTTTTAACTGTGAGAGCTGGAGATGATCAAATATGTGTGCAAGTCCCTCCTGCTGTAGTGCAGAAGATCCTTCTTAACACTCCTCCAGATAAGCTACATAAGTCTATAGGTAACTTCCAATTTTCCCTCTCCACCAGTGTTTCTTTTATTTATTCTCTTGATGTGTTTTGTTTCATTATTAATTAAAAAGTCATTGGATTCTTTGTTTTGTCCCAAGCCCCAGCATCAGAGATGAGGTTCATCCAGGTAGTAGCTAACAGGATTAGTTCTATGCTGACTCCCATGAAGAACACATTTCTCCTGACTGTGCGAAGCCATTTCCACTGTGATGAGAACAGCATTCCCATCATCCAGAACTTTTTATTATTAGACTTCAGCTCACCAGAGGCATGACGAATGTTCATGTATCTTTCACATGATGCTATGTATTGCTAAAGATGATGATTAAATTATTAAACTGTCTTAATGTCCCGTATCATGTCTAATTTTCAAAACACGTGAGTAATTTTGCATTAAACATTTTTTGGAAATATTTTTCAGCTAAAAAAGCCCACCCATATTTTTGAAGGACAGCCAAGTTTTAGCCCATGTACCAATTTAACCTTAATGTTGGTTAATAAAATATTAAAACCTGAAAAAATAAATAAATATGATCTTCAGGCTAAAAATGGTGTGTTGTGGTTTCTACATTTGAAATAAGAACTGTATATTCAGGGTACAAATACTCTACGTAACATTTGCAGCAATCCTCTGTATGTTATCATATTGTAATCATATTGGACTTTGCAATTGCATTTAGTATGAAAAGATATATATATATATATATATATATATATATATATTTGCATATATATCTGATACACGAGCGGAAGTTTTGGAGAACATGCTAATCTTGTTCCGTCTAAGAACCAATCAAACACAACTATCAGGCCACGTGATTTTGGAATTCCCCTCGAGTCGGGGCTTTCCACCTCAGTAGCGTTCGACTCACGAAAGCGTACGTTCGCATGGAGTTCACTAAATACTAGAAAGAAACTGGAACAAATTAATTGGATGGATGCTGGTCCATTTTGTTTATGGTTTTTTTTTCTTCTTCTTCCTCTTCCATGCGTTTGCTAAGATTTTAGCGGTGGTTTAATTAGATCGACGTCGAATAGAATCTACACGATAATTAGCAAACATTACAGTTATCCAAGGTAAGTCTAATATGTGCTGAAGTACATAATACATATTGTGTATAACGAAATGAGCATTATTACTGAACAGTTTTGTAACAAGGCATGTAGGTCTTTAAATAGTAGATAATAATAGTTTCTTATTTGGGAATAATGACTCGGTTGATTTAGGGTGCGTGGAGAAATCTATTTTAAGTTTGTTTACAATGACATTGAAAACATTACATTATAGAGATGCCGTACATGTCATCTGGCGTGCACTCCGTGCATACAGTAATATTGCAAATTAATAACAAAACAGTATTTTTTTTTAGCTGTCTGTTATCGATAGTGTGTAAGTTACAAGTTTTGTCCCGTGTGTTTTGCTGCTGTTCGCGCGAGGCTGCGGGAAATTCCCATCAAAAGTCTGATGTACTTTTTGGATCTGACTTACATGCGCAGGGGAATCACATCCCCATCACACTGTTTAAGCGCTTATCATTTCCATCATTTTCAGTCCGTCAGGAGTCGGTTCGGATGACCCTGCAGAAAACAGAATGGCTGGAGCACTAAGGTAAGTTACAGATTTATTCCACTATTGCTGTGTCTCTCATCTAACGTTAGTGATGTGTGCAGGGTTTTATTGGACATCATTAGCACGTGCAATATTTAGATGCCCATAAATTATGTGTCGACTGACTGCTCATTGGTTAAGCGACTATGCATGCTTCAAATGTTCACGAATGTAAATGTACTCCTAAAGTTTTGGACATGATTACATAGAGCACATACTGTAACCGTAGACTTGCAAGTAGTCAGATTTGCATATTGAAACAAATGTAATATGTAACTAATTAGAGGATTTACAAACAGTGATCTATTTACCTTTCAACTTCATGCATATGGAAGAGCTGAAATAGTTAAAATCAGGTTTATTGTGAATTTTTTTCTTTCTTTCTTCTCTAGTCAATTCACCTTTATGTAGCACCTCATGTAATACATTTATATTCTACATTTGAAGGATCGTTCACCCAAAAATGAAAATTACCCTATGATTTACACACCCTCAAGTCATCCTAGGTGTATATGACATTCTTCTTTCAGGTGAATAAAATAAAAGGTGGAGTCATATTAACAATGTCCTGGCTCTTCCAAACTTGATAATGGCAGTGAATTGTTGCTCTGCTTTTGAAGCCCATAAAAGTGCATCTATCCATCATATAACTGCTCCAGCGAACTGCTTCTGAAGCGAAGCAATACGTTTGTGTAAGAAAAATATCCATATTTAAAACTTTATAAAGTAAATTATCTAGCATCCACCAGAACGCCTTCCATATTTAACTTACTACTAACATTGTAGTGTCTGTGATGCTTAGCTCCTTGTTTACAGTAAATAACTAAAAATGTCAATACAATTAAATAAACGACCAAAAATGAATTTTGTGATTCCAGATGTTTTAAAGAGCTGTGTATGTTCAATTAAAACAACAGCTGATAGATTAACATATGATGTTTATTATGTTAACAGTAATTTTGTCCCTTTGGACGTTTACTGAGGCCTCATGGCATGCCTGGTTGACATCCACTGTTAGATTGACAACTTTTGTATTTCTTCTTGTCTATATTTGACATTCTACAGATTTAGGGGTTGTTTGACTGAAGGGAAGATGTTATCATTTCACAGAAGAAGGACAGGATGTGGTTGTGATCCAGAAGAGTTTTACTCTCTTTTTAGTGACGTCAGGATTTGCGTTCACTCAGAATGAGCCCTGACACCTCAGATAGAAATCTCATAGTTTACTCTACTAGTAGTCCCATTAGTTTAGGTAAATAATATGTGGTACTATAGAGCAATCTTAGTATAACTCATCCTGAGAAGTAAGACGCTTCCTCATTGCTGTCAGTTGCAATTTAAGTAAACGCTTGTGCAATCCTGTCATCCATTGTAGCTAGTATTATTAATGCTGGAAATAAAACAACATAATTTCTGCAGCATTTATTAGTAAACGTATCATTTAAAGATCGTCATCATAATTTCCTGTTTGGTTAACAGTGGAAGTGTATGTGGCTGGGTTTAAAAGATTTGTGGCTGCAAGGGTAGGCCAACAGATTGGGGGCAATCCCCATCTTTCAGGGCTTTTCTCTTGTTCGCTGCATTGACGACACTATGTAGATATCTGACTAATCCGGTCCCACAAATTGTTTTAATCAGAAATATGTTTATTTTTAGAAAATTACACATACATGGAATTGTTTTTCCCTGAATTGACTCTAAACACTAATAAAAAGGAATCATTACAGGAATTTTGTTTCAAAAGTACCTTAAAGGAAGAGAAGGGAATTTGAAAAAACCTTTGGAAAGTTGAGGAAATTTAGATATGAGAAGTCTTGATATCAGGGTGTGAATATGCTTGTACCTTGCATTTCTCAGGATTTGACACAAGTGGCAGCAGTGAGCTGGTATTCTGGGGGCTTTCCTCTGTTTTTTTTCACTGCCTTACTTCCTGGAAGTAACGCAAGCAAGTGAGCCAGACAGAAGGAGGGAGGCAGATTAAAAAAAGAAAAAAAAATTTCCTTGTTATTACACCGAAAGTGAAACGGACTTTGTGTGAGTCTTTTGTCTGAAACGGGGAGCCTCTTTCTCTGCATTTTGTTTATCAGGTAGGGTAAGTATACGCCTTCTTGTGTGAAGGTCAGAACAATGTTGTGGGGAAAAACTGGGGAAATTAAACGCATCTGTAGGGGGTTGTAGCTCAGTTGATGTTTTGATTCAGCATGCTAACTGTATTAGAGCACCTCACCTCATGGGTTTTTTTGGAGTTCTGGATTCGTGTCTGTGCGCGTCGGTCTCAATAAGAGTTTTCTCTGTTTCTTCTTCATTACAGGATGGAAGATATGCAGTATCAAATAAAGTTTGACAATGAGGTGAGCCACATATTGTCAGTGTATTGCTGCTGTTGTTTGCTAACTTGCAACAGATCTTTAGTTTGTAGTTGTGATCTATAGAAATTTTAATTTGGGATGCACAATATATGTGTACCATATCAGTTATCTGTCAATATTGGAGATTTTTAAAACAATTGATATCAACTGATATTGCATTTTTTTTAACATTATCAAACAACCCTTACTTAAATCTAATTTTTAAAAATATTAATAAATAAATGACACTGTTAAATGTAATGTTTTTATACATATAATATTCTCATGCCTAAATTCACTTGTAGTGTTAATAAATTTTTATCTATTTAGAGAGAATAGTATAGATTTTAATATCAGGGCATATTTTCAGTTATTATAATATATAAAACTAATTAATAGCTTACTGGAACTGGCTAGAATTATATAATTGGTTGAACTTTCATCCTAAAACACATTACGCTTTATGCTAAAGGTTTGGATTTAATACACATAAATTATATATTTGATCTAAAAATACTAACAGTTTGTACATGGCATCTTCGGTCTTTACAGTTTATGGTGGACCTACCATATCTGCATGAACCTTTTGAGGTTAAGCCTGAACCCTTTGTGACAGAAACAGGTAAGTTAACTGGGCCAATTGTCTTGCCTTATGATTGTTTTATGATGCGGTTTTGATGTTTTTGTGTGTGGTGTTCTTTTAATTTAAAATGAAAAGGCTAATTTATTGTATTTGGTCTTTTTTTCAGTTCATGGGCCTTACCTACAGATAATTGAGGAGCCAAAGCAGGTACATTCCCTTAGGTCTTCACACGCTTTTTGCTTCATCTTCCACTCTGTTTGACAATTTTCAAATGTTAGAAAATTATAAAGTCTAGCATTCAGGTCATTTTGTGAACATGTGTGATGTATTACAATGAATGTGGGATAATTCCAGAATGTATGCACTGGAATTCCCCAAAAACAGGGTTTTATCAGTCAGTAAGGTGTTATGTAAATAACTCTATGTGTGTGTTACAGAGAGGATTCAGATTTCGTTATGAATGTGAGGGCCCTTCCCATGGTGGTCTACCAGGGGCCTCCAGTGAGAGGAACAGAAGGACGTATCCCACAGTCAAGGTGGGCTTTGTAATATGGAGATGTATCTATGCATTTAAATAAACAGTACGTTTATAAACCCACACATTCTCCCTCTACAGGTGTCAAACTACGTGGGCCATGCTCGTGTGGAGGTTCAGCTAGTTACACACACAGACCCCCCTCGTGTTCATGCGCACAGCCTTGTGGGTCGCCAGTGTAATGACAACGGGGTATGCGCCATTGATGTCGGGCCTAATGACCTCACAGCACAGTGAGTGAACACGATTACTGTTCATCATGCTCATATGATCTCTTTCCTTGTTTTTCTGATTGAAATGAATTGCATAAGGCATTGGGTGTATATCATCATCTGACACTTTTGATTGTTGTTTATGTGTAGTTGTGCAATCTTTATTCATTATCACATCCGCTATGTCTAGATTCAGTAATTTAGGCATCCTCCATGTTACTAAAAGAGGAGTGGTTGAAGTATTAACAAAAAGGCTGAGAGAAGAGAAGAGGAGGACGAAAGAGCCTGGATATAAGTTTAGTGGTAAGACTGTGATTTTTAATTATCCAACTAGACACGCTTGATGTTGACTGCCTGCTTATTGAATTTTCTGTTTACTGCTTGTATCGTCATTTATGTTTTCTCTCTCTGTATCACTCATTCAGAGGCAGAAGAACAGGCTATTGGGCAAGAAGCCAAAGAATTGGGCAAAAGCATGGACCTAAACATTGTAAGATTAAAGTTCACTGCTTACCTGCAGGACAGCAATGGGAGTTTCACAAGAGCCTTGAAGCCTGTTGTTTCCAACCCTATCTATGACAGCAGTAAGTCCTGCCATACAGCATAAAAGAATAAATGAAATTCAATCATAACAAAAGACATCTGCCTCACGTTGACCTCAATGTTGCTAAAAGAAACAAAAATATATATGCACTAATATTATTTAAAAGAAAAAGGAATGATATTTTAATCATATGTAGTTTAAGAGACTGCATAGTTTTATTTTTTTATTTGTGTAATTTTATAGATGTCATTGTAGAATTTCTTGACTTTACATTTCATTTGGTCACATTTTGGCAATGGTATATAATTATTAATAGTAATATAATCTACAGTGCTTTGAGAATGTTGTGTTAATAAGTCTCTAATTAGTTATTGATCATGTAAGTTTACATTTATCGCTCACATGTTTTGGGTCTTCTTTTAAAGAAAAATTCACCAAGGATGCATTAAATTGATTTGAAAGTGACAATGAAGGCATTACAAAAGATTTCTTTTCCTTTTCTTTTATTCATCAGAGAACAAAATGTATCACGGTTTTCACAAAAATATTAAGTAGCACAACTGTTTTCAACACCAATCATAATAAGAATGTTCATTGATCACCAAATCTGCAGATTTAATAAATAACATAGCACATTAAAATGTAAAATGGTTATTTTAAATTGTATTAATATTTCACCATATTACTGTTTTTACTGTATTTTTGATCAAATGCAGCCTTAATGAGTATAAGATACTTCTTACAAAAACATAAAAATCTTAATGACCCCAAGCTTTTGAAAAGGAGTGTAAATAAGAAAAAGTATTGGTAATATTGCTATAGCTAATGTAAAATGTGCTGCTCTTTACCCAGAATCACCAAACGCTTCAAATCTGAAGATCTCCCGAATGGATAAAACTTCTGGATCAGTTCTGGGAGGAGAAGAGGTCTTTCTACTCTGTGATAAAGTTCAAAAAGGTTATTATGATTTTCTGATTTCAAAAAGGATTGGCAGTCATTCACAAACTTTTTTTTATCAAATGATGTTTATACTCTTTTTGTTTCCAGATGATATTGACATCCGCTTTTATGAGGAGGAAGATGATGCCGGATGGGAGGCATTTGGAGACTTCTCCCCCACTGACGTCCACAAACAGGTGTGTTATAAATTGACACGTGCATAAAAACGTTTAAAATTCTTGGATTTCACCATTGGATGTTGTTTAGCCTTTTACAACAAACCTTCACTGACACTGTTTTTAATCCATCAGTATGCGATCGTGTTTAAGACGCCACCGTACCGCTTCACAGATATCACACGCCCTGTCACAGTGTTCCTGCAGCTCAAGAGGAAGAAGGGAGGCGACTGCAGCGAACCCAAGCAGTTCACTTATATTCCACACAATCAAGGTTAGTAGTGCTGTGCAAAACATTGGTGCCCCTATTGTGCTATTTTAATGGTTCCTAAATTTGTAGGTCTCCTACAATAGGTTTATATGCATCGAAGGTCAAAAAAACCTTTTAATTTTCTCATGCATTGCACATCACCTAATTCCTCAAGGAGTCATTCTCTCTAAACCCCTACTTTACGAGAGCCTACTCTGCTCTGATTGGTCAGACACAGTCTGTTTTGATTGGTCTACCGCTTACAGTGTGTGTCAGAAACAAAACGTCCATTACCATATCTGAATTTCAGCTCCGGAGGCTTCCTCACCCCTTGTATACACAGTTTTACGAACAGTAGCGATGGCGTCGGTTTTACCATATCAATTCCAGTGCGAGTCCTCATCCTTTTGAAGTGCATCAAAGTGGATTTACAGCGATGAAAATAGTGTCTTCTCGACATGTTGATAACATGAACCAAACTCTTCTAGGCCTCAGATACAATTACAGTGTTTGTACCTTGTTCGTGAGCGTCCAATGAAGACCATAAGCTGCCATTATGCAAATTTGTTATGTTGGTATGTAACAGGAAATGAGACTGAAATTTCTGGCAGGATAACTCTACTAAAACAGGATAACTAATAAATTTTTGGCAGTTTAGAATCAATTCTTTCTTAAGGAGACAATAACTTTTTTTTGTGGTGCACTTGATCTTTAAAACTGCATTTTACATTCACAAACAGCTATTTTACACCCTACGTGGAAGGTAAAATTAAAAAAAGCATAATAGGGGCAGTTTAAGACTGAATATCACAACAAACTACTACATGTATATGTTGCTCCTCTCTCTTTTTTGCATTGTTACATGAAAAAGTTTGGTGTTTGTAAAAAAGGTTTTGTTTTTGAAAGAAATCTCTTATGTACACCAAGGATACATCATTACTGGATCAGAAATACAGTAAAACAGTAATATTGTGAAATATTGTTACAATTTTGTTTTAATATTATAAAATATAATTTATTCCTTTGATGGCAAAGCTGAATTTTCAGCATCGTTACTCCAGTCTTCAGTGTCACATGTGTCCTTCAGAAATCAATATGTTGATTTGCTGCTCAAGAAACATTTATTATTATCAATGTTCAATACAGTTGTTCTGCTTAATGTTTCTGCTTAACCATGATAAGTTTTTTCAGGATTCTTTGAATAGAAATCTTTTGTAACATTATAAATATCTTTACTGTCACTTTTGATCAGTTATATCAGTTATTTACTGTTCAAAAAAATGTGAACGGTAGTGTAGATCGATTAAACATTATTCCCTTCACTATTATTCTTTCTCATACTTGCTAACATGTTGGCTCCTGTTCCCTCTTAGACAAAGAAGAGGTTCAGAGGAAGAGGATGAAGGCACTTCCTCAGCCCTACGATCACTGGCGGGGGGGAGGACCTCAAGGAGGAGCAGGGGCCTTTGGAGGTCCTGGATCTGGAACAGGAGGAGGTGGAGGTGGAGGTGGAATGGGAGGAGGTGAGACATTTTAAATCCCTAAACTCAGAGCTTACCCGTGTAGATGGTTAATTCAGTTATTCTGGTGGCGTGTCAGCAAAAGTGTTCATATACCTCTTTGTCAACTATGCCCTTAGGTTTTCAATTTAATCATCCGATGGATGGTTCAGGGTTTTTTGGATGTGGTGGGTTTGCTGGAGGGACACAGATGTCAGGCTCCACCCCACAGACTGATGGATCTCAGAATCATCCAACAAACAAACAAACTCAGTCTGGCTCTCAAATGCAACAGCAGCTCTTTCAGATTGGTGAGCATAATTACATTTCAGGTACCATTAAACTCAAGACATTTTTAGGTGCATATGCATTCAGTGATGCATGTTTCCTTCCTGTATTGTTTCCAGCCACAGTTCTGCAGAATCGTGCCACTATGACGGCAAAGTGCACTGCTCGTGCTTTATTACAGTACTGCAGCACAGGGGATGTGCACCCCCTGCTGGTTCTACAGAGACATCTGTGTGGAGTGCAAGATGAGAATGGAGACACGTATGTTTTTACATCTCTGCCACATTTGAACAATGATACACAGATACATTGGTACTGAATGAAGAGGGGGATTAAGTGCAATACAATAGTGATCAGAGTTTGTTTTAATCAGTGTCGTATTTATTTTCCCATAGGCCTCTGCACTTAGCCATTATTCATCAGCAACCTGCTGTGGTGCAACAGCTTATTCAGGCCCTGAACAACACCCCACAGCAGAAGTTCATCAACAAACTCAACAACCTCAGTCAGGTAATTTAGCATCTATATGCTGTGAAAATGCTCTTTTTTTATATAAATACACTTAAGTGAAATAAATGCTATTTACACAAAGTGAACATAGCAACTAGATTCTATTTAAGTGAAAATAGCATATTTTCTTAGCGATAGATGCTATTTACACTGAAAATAGTGATATATTCTATTTACACCATGTAAAAGTAGCAGTTCTTTGCAATGTGTGTAAATAGTAATTAGATGCTATTTACACTTTGACAGATACATACTATTTTTGTGCCTTAGTATTGTTGTACATAAACAGGATGCAATAATAACATAAAGTGTAAATGATTATATTTATTAAAATTATTAAATGGATGCAGAATAATAAAAGCCCTCCTTACACCTAATCCTACCCAATAAATCAACGTTCTTTTAATTTTTGTTTTATGTGACATGCTAATGTTCATCTTTCTTATCTTCTACAGGCTCCATTGCATCTGGCTGTGATCACAAAGCAGCCTAAGTTAGTTGAGATGCTGATGAGAACGGGGGCAGACCCGAGCCTGCTGGACCGAGAGGGCCGGACAGCGCTTCACTTAGCCGCCCACACCGGCGATGAGGCAGTACTACGAATGATCCTGGGCCTGCTGGGAGAGCGCTATGTCCATTTAATAAACTCTGCTGACTTCTCAGGTGAGAGTTACACATGCACTTGTCTCTCAGTCTTCATTTAAATGGCGCTGAAAGGTTGCATGTGGAATATTACATAACATACTGATTTTTTTTTTTCACCTTTCCTGCTTCTCAGGTCAATATCCAGTCCATCTAGCTGTAAGGAAAGACGGAGAGCGCTGTCTTCAGTTGTTAGTGGAGGCAGGAGCAAAGATTAACATGCCAGAGCAGAAAAGTGGCAGTACAGCTCTACATCTGGCAGTGAGGGATAACCTGTTAAAACTGGCCTGCTATCTTATTACTGAGGTAAAGGATTTATAGAGCACTAGAGTTTCTCACAATTCTGTCTGTTCGGTTAGTTTTAGTAAACACTACTTTCATTAGGGGTTCACAAAGTAGGACATTTGAGACTGATTATTACAGTTTAAATGACTTTTCTGTTTTAATAAATAATATAGTAAATTAGTTTTAAAATGTAATTTATTCCTGTGATAGCAAAGCTGAATTTTGCAGCCATTATTTCAGTCTTCAGTGTCCTTGAACTTTCAGAAAGTTTCTTTAAAAAAAAAGTTACTGACCCCATACTCTTGAACGGTGGTGTATTTTATAACAGTATTGCTGTCACTCTCGAATGTCATTGTGGTAGCTAGTAAACACATGGAGGTTCATCATCACACAAACTAGAGATACTGGAACCGTTTCACCCCCTATTTAGCACACTTCTTCACCATAGAGCCATCACAAATGTTTTGTCTTTAGAAATGTCAGTTTTATGTTTGTCATTTGTTACAGCTGAAGGCCGACGTGAATGTATGTACATACGGGGGCAACAGTCCTCTTCACTTTGCTGCCAGTCAAGGCTCCCCACCTCTCTGCTCCATGCTGATAGCTGCAGGTATCTGAGAAAAGTCATTTCCTACTAATTTAATACAGATATCAGATACTTCAAAACCAGAACATGTCAGTGAGACTAGTCAATGAGAACATGCTCATGTTGTTTTGTTACTAGAGCAAAGATGAACATTTACTATATAGGATGTGATTTCAGTAAGGTCTTTGATATTTGATCACATTTCCTGATGTGTGACGTTCATAGGTGTCGATTGAAATCAAGAAAATAATATTCAGAACCAATGACTGTAGGGAATAAAGGCCTGTTTAAACCAAGGACGATAACAATAAAGATAAAGTTTGAAATAGTTCTCAATATTAAAGAATAGCGTAGTTCAACCCACAGCTATAACGATATAACGAGCTATAACGGCACAGAGAAACGTGTCGTTGGAATCACTTTCAGAATGCTTTTATCCAGCTGATGAATGATGAAAACATTGACAACCAATCCTGCCATCCATCCTTGAGTCTTTAAAGCAGCAGACAAGCACGCGCTTAGAATAAACAGAACGATATCGTCCGCTGGTGTGGATGCTAATATAGTTATCTTTTATAGTTATTGTTCTTGGTGTGAACAGCCTTAAATCAAGTTTAGGTTCAGTGATATAAAGCTTTGTTTGATCGTATCTCCTTTTTTCTGTTTTAGGTGCTGATAAACGTATGGAGAACGATGAACCTCTTTTCCTGAGCTCGTCTTCCTCGGATGAAGATGACGAGAGCGAGAAGGATGCCAGTAGGGCGCTTCCAGATGACATGGTTCAGCAAGTTCACTTTATGTCGATATCCTCCGAGAGGGGAGGGTTTAACCCACGCAAGAGACCTGCTGCGGGACACACACCATTTGACCTGGCTAAATGCCAAAAGGTTTGCGTTTTTGTATTCATCATAATTGCATACAGTGTGTGAGTGATCGGAGGAGGATGAGTAAATAAATAAATAGATGTAATAGATTTAACCTTTGAAATACCATTTTCTTCAACAGGTTAGAGATCTATTAGATGGCAGGAAGGGCCCCAAACACAGTTCACTCGCCCCCAAAAGGACCAAAATAAGCACTGATGACGGTAATGAGACTTTATGTGCTTTATGTTCTCAAAAACTCTGCTACTTCTACTTTAAGCATATGTGACTGATCTGTATTCCTCTTCCTGCAGTGAACCAGGGTTTGGACAGCGAGGTGCTCATGAAACTGTGTGGTATTCTCATTGAAGACCATGTACCCTGGAGAGAGCTGGCGGAAAAACTGGGCATGCTCACACTTACTCACCTGTTCCAGGAGAGCGCCTCGCCTTGCCAGAAGCTTCTAGAGAACTATCAGGTAAGAGACTGTCGTTGTTCTCTCGGTTTGGCAACTGCCGTTGTTCAATTGTTAAATAGACGTTGGCTATGTTTGGAACCGCATACTAGCATAACGATGGCTTTTTCCTGCATATAATGCAAATGTTCTTTATGCATGGAATGTGTAATATACAGTCTAGCACCTTGTCATATGTCTTGACTTGACCTTGCATTTAAAGTGTAACTAATAAACTATCTTTAACTCATTATTTAACTGCAAAATGTTTCAATTAAAGTTATTAGAATGGACTTCTAATTACATGAGGAATGTGGAGCAAATGTATCGATAAATATATACATTTTACATTTAGTATTTATTAAATAAATGTAATATTTAAGAACTGTATTAAACATGCATAATGATCTCAATTTAAAAACAAACAAACATGTAATTTAATATTTTAGAAATGTATTAAATATGCAGAATACTCTTAATTTCTAATGTCATGACAGCAATGTAATACACACGCCGCATGACGTCACCGTTTCAGAAAAGCGCATTTTTGTAGTTTACACTGAGACAATAATGGTATTGTTTTCAAAAACTTGTTTTCATAAGTTTGCATGTTCAAGCCCTCAAAACGCTGTTGTCATGTAAATGAAAGGCCATTTAAATGTACTCATATGTATTTAATATATTTGCTCCACATTCTTCATGTAATTGGTTTACCTTTCTGAAGCCTTTCAATCCTTATTAGCAAAACTACAAAAACCTTTTCTTGTAGATTGTATGTTTTGACTAGATGGCTTATTTTATGGCATACAGCATGAATGGTTTATAAGTGTGTTCATGTGTGTTCAGTTGAGTGGTGGTCCCGTGGACGGCCTGGTGGAGGCGCTGCAGTCTCTGGGTGTGAGTGAAGGAGTGAGACTTCTGACAGCCAGCCAACCCAGAGAGGACAAGCAGAGCTCAGGTACGGATTCAAACTCTGATAGAGAAACAGGTCACCTCTGACACCAACACAAAAGCTTTGGTCAGTAAATTGTAAATGAAACACCCTTTCCCTTCTTCCAGATTCTACAGAGGACAGTGGATTTGGGAGTCAGTCTATTGGAGAGGAGATGAGAAATCCTGCAGTGGGCAATCACTGATTATCAGGATCTATTCATTGAGGACAACTTGGCACTTTATTTGACTTTTTTCAGGTGCGAACTGGTGGACTTCATCTCAATAAAGTGGAAATACAGCACATCACAGGAAGGATTGAAAAGAATAGTTTTGAGGTCAAAAGCCCTCACTGGTATTACATAACTGTAAGACATGACAGAAATCAGTTGATCCTCCAAATCTCTGAGGTCTGGAATGAAGCTGTAGGCTTAGACAATTCAGTGCTTGTATCGAAACAACAAATCTCCATCTGAGACTTTACAGTAATTTGACAGTAATGCAATTGCCATTTCCCCAGCACGGCTGTAACCTTGGAATATGTCTGCGGAACGTTCTGCTATGGATGTTTCTAGTAAGCTCTCCTTATATGCAACCTTGAGAAAATGCATAGATGTGATCTTTGAAAATTGCAATCACTTTGCTTAATTCTCTGATACATCATACTTTTTATTTAAGTGTATATTTGGTTGCAGTTATGTTTGATCAGAGCTTGAGTAAATATGTTTGTGTTTTAATAAAGATATTATTTCATAAGTCTGTGTCTTTATAATGTGTGATATTATAAATGCTGACTGAATTAGAAAAAATATGTATGCATGTATACATGCAGTAATAGTAAAAATAAAAAAATTTTCTTGAGCACCAAATCAGCATATTAGAATGATTTCTGAAGGATCATGTGACACTGAAGACTGGAGTCATGATGCTGAACATTCAGCTTTGCGTTATATTAAAATATAAAAGTTAAAATTACAATAACATTATTTAAATATTACGGTTTACTGTATTTTAAATGAATGCAGCCTTGGTGAGCTTAAGAGACAAAGAAAAAACTTAAATCATATTTGCCCCCATTGAACATTTGAACGGTAGTGTGTATATTTATTTAAAAAAATACATGAATCCTTTCTGAGTTATCCTTTCAAAAGATTTATTTTGTCTGCCTTCAAAACATACAAACATTATAGCATTATTTTACTGAGCGACTAACATAATATTCACATTATATACAGCTAGAATGGATAACACACCAAACACAAACTAATTTATAAGAAATAAGTTACATTTACAGCAAAATCTTTGGGTGACACCAAACTACTTGGAGTGGTTAAGTGTTCCCTATAAAAAAATTTATAAACATTTTTAGTCAATATGCATGTCATAAACAAATACTCAATACCGATAATAAATGTTCAAAATATATAAATAACTCTTTTCATTAAATACACCTAATATTCATAGTGCAGTGAAGCGTAACTTTTGAAGTGCCATTGGATGGAATTTGGGTCCCAGATCTTGTCAAAATGATTTTGTCAGTCTATTTTTATGTCAGTAATGTCTGAATCTGATCTATACGTGTTAACAGTCAGTTTAGATCTTCATGACCTGCGTTTGCATTAGCGTGTTCTTTTACAATTTCTTGGATCCTTCATGTTTCTGATTGAAATAGGACAATTCATGAGGTTATGATGAGCAGCATAGAAGCTTACCTTCACTCTCCTACAAAGCAATATTTCACATGAATTCATTTGAACATAAGAACGCATCAGTTTGTAAACAGGTAGAATTATTTCTGACCAAATGACACTCCCTTGAGCAGGTCTCAGCGCAATTGAGGTATTACATGTGGTTGTTCTGAACAAACCAGCTTTTAGTGCCTCCTTTTAGTGTATGTTTTACCACAGCACTGAATGAATCACAAATTTGAAAATGAGTGCCTGAGAATTCAATGGCTTGGCCATATCCAAATGGGTTTTGACAGAGAATTTGTCATGTCATTCTCAAGCTCAATACACATTACACCAAATAATACAATGGAGTCGGTTATCGTGATGACTTTTAACAACCGTTTCACATGATAACTGGTCATTGTGGACTGAGTAAAGTCACTCGGACATTCCTGTTGAAATAATGACAGCATGTAATCCCTTGTGAAAAAGAAGTACACTTTAGCATATTTTAAAAAGAGTACTTATTACAGAAATAATATACTTTAAAAGAATATTATACTGTGTGAACTAAATGCAATGTTTTCGAACAGTTAATTGTTATTATAATAAATTAAAATGTATTACGGTTTAAATTCATATTAAATATAAATAGTTGAATTTAAAGAGTGCTTTTTTGACACAAGTAGGACTGGAGATATGTAACTTCATAATTACTTCAGTTGCCTTTGAAATATAGTTAAAGTGTACTGACGAGCATTACCTACACTAGAATACAATTTAATGTCATTTCTGTTGAAAACTAAGTCGTATTTAAATATGAAGTTGCTATTAAAATATATTAACTTTAAGTCTAATTTCAAATAACACTAGTTTAAAGCACAAAAAAAAAAAACATGATTTTTAAAAAAGTTAGAAATATATTAGAAAGTGCACTTTTTAAAAGTGTGTTAAACACTTGCAGTGCACTTAAGCACACATAAGTGGCCATTCATTTTAGGGATGGACATTTTTGTCAATTTTCCATTTTGAGTACTGATAGATTTAAAAAATAATAATTTGAGTACTTGAGTACTTGGGGCAGGGCGTGTCTGTCATGGCGATAATGTAAATATTTTAAATAAAACACGGTTACCAAAATTAATGTTGACAAATAAAAATCTAAATATGAAAATATGACTACAAAAAAGAACTGCTAGATTACCAATAATGCATCAAAAAGAAACATCTAAAAGTAATAGTTGCATGAGGTGAAGCTGAAGAGTGAATGAACTTTATTTTGCTGGTCCTAACGCTAACCAATCAGACATCAGGTACTGCCCAAAATGCCGCAATAACCAATCGCAAATTTTCACAAAAAAAGTCACAAAAAATATCACTCTGATATTGATTGATCGTCACCGTCACATCCAAGTACTCGAGTACTCAGGTAATCTCATCTACTCACCTAATTCATTTCATTAATATTATATTATCTGCCAGTCCAGTTTTCTAAAAATATACTTGCAAAAGTGCATATTCAATACAATTAAGCGCACCTATTTCTCACAAGGGATGTGCTATCTGCACTGCTATTATCACTAGTCTGTCCATGGTATAAACAAAAATAATGCATTCATATTCTCAATAACTGTAACAAATGAGGAACTGATTGTCTTCAAACTCTTAGGCATGCTTTGAGACGTGCTTTAAGAAGGTTTAAAGTACAGACTAAATTCTCAAATGTCCCATGAGGTTTTAAAGCGCTTGATCGACCTCAGATGATAAAATGATAGTCTAAAAAGCAAAATCTACAATGCTTTAAATATATAAAGTGAACAACATAAACTTACGTTCACAGGATAAAGAGGATCACTTTTCATTTGGTTGTTGCTCCCAAGGGTCACCAAATGAATTAAAAAAATCAGCTTGTTCAAATGAAAAGCCACAAGTGTTTTAACCCGACGATCAACAAGCATAATACACAGATAAACCGAGCAGGTCTGTGGCGAAAACAAAGACTGACAGAAATAAGACAATGTGAGGCTGGTGCTCCTTCTCATCTGCCCGCTAGCAGATTTGGGCTTGCAGTTAGTGGCCAGAAAAGCATGCTTTACCAGCGGTCTTGTGGGGTACAGCAACCCCAACCACAGTTTCATAATCATGACGACTTGAGGGCAGCCATCAAAGTGAACTGCAGGCATTCTGGTAATGCTCTTTATTCAGCCGCTGAATGGAAATAAGTAACCTCTTCTGCCCAGGTCCTCTCATTGTTTGACAGCTTGTCTGTAGCTGTGTCTCTGACCGTCTGAGCGCTTGGTCCTCTTGCTGCCGCCGCTGCTGCTCCTGCTTGACTCTTTGGTGCTGCTGGCATGGCTGCTGGCATGGCTGTTGTCCTGGGGTAACGTGGGGCTGGAATGGGCCCTCTGTAGACCACCGTCGTCAAACAAACGGGCTTCAAATTCCCCCAGGTCCGTTTCCCCTGTCCGGATCTTAGCTCTCAGCAGCATTGCATATGTTCCATAGCGTGTTTTCTACAGGATACATTAAGGAAGATGTATAAAATGGCTTATCTGAGATTTTGAAGTTACCCAAAAATCCCTCAAATGAAAGTGAAAATGTGATGTTTTTACCTCAAAGTCCAGGTACTCTTCCCTTTGCTTGTACTCTTCTTGGTCCTTGCTTTTGGTTCTGCGGTCTATGTGTAGGGTCGAGCGCAGTTCCTGCAGGTCAGCAGAAATGGCTCTAAATCGTGTCTCGTGACACTTAAGCTGCTCCTCCTATTACGGTAAAGGAAAAAAAGCCTCATTAGAAGAAATTTATTTTGTTAATGTGTTAACATTTCAAGTATATTATATAAAAAGGAAAAATAATTAAGCTGTAATACAGTTTGGTGAAAATATATATATTTGGAAGTCACAAACTGTAACATAGCAGACTCAGGGAGAGCAGAGGGATCCATATGCAGAGATTTATTAGAAGCAAAAGGGTGAATCACAGTGTCATAAGCAATAAAGTCCAGGGTCAGAAACCAACAAAACAGCCCAAACAGGTAATCAAATCCAAAACACAAATCCAAGAGAGTAAATGGTATAACAAGGCAGATAATCCAAAATCAAGGCTAGACACAACAATGGGAAAACGCTCAGAATTGGGAACCTCAGGTTGAGATTTTACAGAAATCCTTTGTGGAATTCCTTTATGGACTCCTGGAGTCTTACATCTCCATCCTCGTGGTCTGAAAGATGGACTATGAGGGTGATCCCTATTAAAGTCATTGAGGTGAGAAGGGTCAAGGATATCATCAGGGGGAACCCAGGAATGTTTATCTGGCCCATATCTGTCCCAGTCCACTAAATATTGTAGTTGCCTTCCTCTATGTCTGGAAGCTAGGATTTCCTTGACCAAATAAGCTGGACTTCCATCAATTTCTAGTGGTGGAGGTAGGGGTTCTGAATAGGTTGCAGGGTAACAGGCTTGAGAAAAGAAACATGGAACGTAGGTGAGTTTCTGTAAGAAGCAGGGAGTTGGAGACGGTATGCGACAGGGTTTATCCTTTTGATGATTTTGAATGGGCCAATGAATTTAGGACTTGATTTCTTGCAGTGAAGGTCGAAGCTTGAGATCTCTGGTAGAAAGACCCTTTGACCAGGTTGAAATGATGGGGCTGATTGTCGCCTACGATCTTGTGATCCTGTGAAGTCTTTCACTGTCTTAGCCAGTTGTCCACTGCCGGAACATCAGATGGTTCCTCAGTCCAGGGAAACAACGGAGGTCGGTATCCTAATACACATTCAAAGGTGGGGTTAAGCCTGTGGAGGAATGGATAAGTGAATTTTGTGCATATTCTGCCCATGGTAGGATTTGTTCCATTGGTTCTGTGATCTATGGCAATATGAACATAAGACTCTGCCAATTTCTTGATTAAGTCTTTCCACTTGTCCATTGGATTGAGGGTGGTAACCCGAGGTAAAACTTATGTTGATGTTCAATTTTTGGCAGAAAGCTTTCCATAGTCAGAAAGTAAATTGGAGTCCCCTGTCTGAGACAATGTCTTCAGGTAGGCCAAATATTCTTAATACATGGTTAAAGATTGTCTCAGCAGTGTCAATAGCACTGGACAGTCCTTTAAGGGGCACCGACCTGGAAGACTTAGAGAATCTGTCCATTATAACCATGACAGTGGTATAGCCATCTGAGGAGGGTATTATCAGTAATTCTAGTCTATGGAAATATGGGACCATGGCCTTTTGGGGTTTTCAGAGTATGTGGGGAGTTTTCAAGGTGTTCGTAAATATGTGATAAGGCATCAGGTTGATATGCAACAGTAAAGTTGAATCTTGTGATGAACAATGGTCATCTTGCTTGACGAGGATTCAAACATTTGGTGTAATGGATGTATTCTTCTAAGTATTTGTGATCAGAGAAGAAAGACATTGATTAGAGGGGGCCAAATTCCCATTCACTGTACTCAATGTCTAATCATTCTTCTAATGTGGATTTGATGGATAATAGTTCCTTGTCTCCGACATGGTAGTTCAGTTCAGCAGGGGACAGTTTGTGGGAATAGAAGGCACAGGGTTGAAGCTTGGCTGTATTACCATCTCTTTGTGTATGGATCCAATTCCAGTGTCAGAAGCATCAACTTCCACAATGAAAGGTTTGTTTGGGTCTGGATGATGTAGGATGGGAGCTGAATCAGTTCTTGAGTGTTTGAAAGGCTGTATTAGCAGTGTGAGTCCACTACAAAGTCTTGGGTTTGCCTTTAAACATTGAAGTTAAGGGGCAAGCAACAGAGCTGCCTGCCCCCTAAAAAAGCTGTAGTTGCGTATGAATTGCCTGTAGAAGTTGGCAAATCCTAAGAAATGCCGTAGTTCCTTGATATTTTGAGGTTGTGACCACTGGAGGACAGCATTGACTTTGGCTTGGTCCATTACTACACCATTAGGCTTGAGAACATAACCCAGGAAAGAGATGGTGGTTTAATGGAATTCATATTTTTCTGCTATGACATACAGTTGGCAAGAGACAGTTAGGAGGGGGGACCTCAGGTTGGGATGTTACACCAACGTGCAAAAAATGCAAGAAAAAAACAACAAAACCAGAAATGATTTCAGAGAAGACACCTGAGAGGACCCTCATGACTGTGGGACAAGGTTAATAATTCTTAAAATATCAGATCCTTTTTATGACCATTTAAATTATTATTTTTTTTTTACTTTTTTAATGACAACACTTACCAGTAGTACAATTTCATATGGTCACATGGTCACGGCATGACATATCAATATTCTATTCATCACACATACAAATTCACAGCTTCACCAAACTACCAGTCTCTATCATTCGAATGTGTATGTATTGAAGTGAACAGAATGAAAAGTGTAGTGTGACTGCCCCTTCAGAGTGAGAAGTGTCTGGTACCTGTGAGAGCTTAGTGTTTGATCCCGGCAGAAGAGGACGGCTAAACTTCTTTTGGGAGCCAATGGCTGCTGGGAAGGGAGGGGCAGAGAACATGGCAGCCACTGTGTTGATGCGGGTGATCCAGGACTGCATTTGCTCTGCGTTGCTAGGGGTGAAAGGCAGGCACAAGTCAAACAGAGGGCAGCAAAATAACAGAATTCAGAAGAACAATGTCTGAATTTTTCTCTGCTCAAAGAAACTGCACACAGCCTGGAAAACTGAGCAATTAGCAGACAGCTATTAGCAGAAGAGATCGAGTGGAACAGATGGAGCAAAATGAGAGAGAGAGTTTTAGTATGTGTATCTGGGACAGACAGAATAGCTGAGAAGGACCTATCCTCTTGGGAGATACACATCTAGTCATTCATTCAAACAACACTTTGACAAGGGCATTACCAGCCCTGCATGTAATCAACAACCAGCCAGTGCACTGGGTGAGCTCAGGTGTTTGTGTGTGTGTTTGAAAGAGAGTCAGTGTGTATTTTTCTGCTGTCCTATTTCCAAAAGATGAAGCACCATAAGCTTTCCGCTGAATAATATGTGTTGTCATGCAACGTGACAGTGTCTAAAACTAGTTCTATAAATTATCATATGATCATTTAAAAATTTATTTATTTTCCTTTAAAAGAACAATATATAAGATTTTTGGATTAAAACATCCAAAAAAAAAAAAAAAAAGATTTATTGGACAGGTGATTAACTGTTTGGATACATTCATGGACAGAAAACTAATCATTGTTATATAGCTCAACACAGTTAGTCTAATTGTTTAAATCTCATTTTCATGATTACCGTGAGTACCATGTTTTACCATGCCTAATATCGATCTAGCTTACTACAGTTTGCAACAAGTGTCTTATAGTAGCCACATAGAGCAAACACACAGAGAAGAATTATAACATAACTTTCAACACACTCAAATAATGTATCTAATATGATAAACAGCGCTATGTTACTCCCACATACGCATGGCCAGAAAAAGCGGAAGCGGTCACCTGTGGCATAATAAAAGCTCCACGAAAATTAATTTGTTTTGAATAAGCGACCTCTAGCGGCAAAAAATTACATATTGTGGCTTTAAGTTATGCACTACTGTTCAAAAGTTTAGGGTCAGTACTTTTTAATGTTTTTGAAAGTCTTTTACTCACCCAGGCTGCATTTATTTGATCAAAGATACAGTAAAAACATTATTAATGTGAAATATTATTGCAATATATATTCCTTTATATATATATAATATATATATATATATATATATATATATATATATATATATATATATATATATATATATATATATAAAGAAATATATTATTATTATTATTATTATTATTATTATTAGTTGAACACCAATAATGAGCAAATCAGCATATTAGATTTCTGAGGATCATGTGGCTGAAGACTGGAGTGATGATGCTGAAAGTCACAGAAATAGATTACATTTTATAATATATAAAAATAGAAAACAATTAGTTTAAAATGTAATAATATTTTACAATAGCACTGTATTTTTGATTAACTAAATGCAGCCTGAGTGAGCATAAGATACTTTTTCTAAAACATAAAAAAATCTTACAGATCTAACGGCAGTGTGTGCATATATAATTATTATCTTTGTCACACAACAATAAAGACTTTTTGCAATCTTATTGGTATTAAAAATCATTGATTTTGAGCTGAATCACACTTATAATATAAATAAGGTAAGAAGACTTACGGGGCCTGGAAGAGAAAGACTCTCCAGTCAGCAGTGCGAAGGTAAAACACATTGGGTCGCTTGCTATAGTCTGCTGCCCGCATGGCTAAAGAATGATGGATTGATACTGCATTCTTCAAGTCCTCATCAGACAGCTGCTTATCTGGACGATATTCATCCTGCAGACCAATCGCAAATCACAAATATTTTTTTACAAATAATACCTGTACGGCAACCACAAGAAACTATGGTTCACATAGCATGAGAAATCATTGAGTAAAATGAACCTTTTGCAGGTAGAGAATCAGTCCTTTTAGGATGGCATAAAATGTCTTCCACCCTCTTTTACCTCGTGGAGCTAAAAGAAAGATACACAGTCAAACTTAACAAAGTTTTAAGAATAAGTATTTTTGACTTGCTTTATAAATTTACTTACTTACATTTACTTAATTAGCAAAAGTTAATAAGACAGATCATTCTTGAATGAAGTTTATTTTTCTTACCCCACAGGCAAATCTACAAATTTTAGATTTATGATTAAAACATGAAAGAAAAAAATATAATAGAGTAAAAGAAAACAAGTCTTAATATTATTTTTATAGATATTTTTATTCAGATATTTTTTTATTGGAAAATAAAACAAGAATATTCTTCTCTAATTTTCTAAACTACAATCATTTAGAATAAGGCTGTAATAAATACACTAATACATTAATAGATTAAATAAAAGGCTGTATTTGAAGGAAGGCTTACTTTTCTTGCCATCAACATCAGCATGAACTTTCCGCACGAGAAAGCCGTCGTTGTAGACCTGAGCGCTGGACTGTTGCGCAACACTGACAAGGGGGTTTCCTCCACTGTTGATCCGCTTCATAGTGTGCGATGCAGAGTCTTTCCTGCCGTCCAGCTCAGAGAAAGATTTGCGCAGTTCTTCCTCATCGCTGCAGAGTACACAAACAAGAACATTATTACGAAAAGTAGTTTGCATTCTCACCTTTACCCACAAGGTATTTTATGTACTGCAAAATTCTCTGACTGTCAACATTTACCTTTAATTACTGGTTTAGTTTTTGACTTTAAACACACACATATACATACAGATAGTGACTTAGGGAGTGAGGTATTGAGGTACCTCAATTTTTGTGCATTGTGTATTTAGAGTCATCTTCGTTGCCTAGTGCATGGCACAGTTTTGTTTTTAATCTACAGTACATGCATTCAGCTGAGTGGCAGCTGTGCAGAGAGTGCAGTTAGACACCCTGGAAAGCCCCTGAGGCCTGGACCGCTAAACATTCCTCTAACTGCTACCGAGTACAGCACAGAGCCTTTGCCTTCACATGATAATGCTCTCATCTGTTGCTTAGTAACTGCTGGCCTCCACACTGGTAACCAAGAGAGCCAGCTCAGAAGATGGAGCACCATGAGAGAAGGAGGCAGAAAGAGCAGCCATAAAAAAATATGATGACTGACGTGCATTGATTCATGCAGTGAATGATGGCCTTTAGTTGAGAATCACGCAATGCTAAATGAAAGTGGAATGAAGTGAATCCAACTCAGAAATGAAGGGCGAGTAAAACAGGGAGAAAAAGAGAGTGGAGGGATAAAGCGGGATGGATGAAGAGAATAAAATGTAAGAGAATAAAACAATCACTTGTGCTTGTCTCCTTCACACATAAACAAGGGTACATAGGCCGAGAATCCCTTCAGGAGCGAACACAGTGTACATGGGAGTGAGTATGTGTGAGAGAGAGGGCTGTGTTTGAGTCTGCACATTAGCCAGTCAAAGATTTCAACCTGTAATTATGAAGAGGCAACTTGTAGTAACCATGGCAACAAAATCTGGAAAGCCAAAGTCGAAAGTAAGAGCTTAGGGCATCAAATAGCTACAGCCAGGTCATAAATACACATATATATGGAAGAAAAGGATTTCAAATAGAATCTTTTACAAGGGACTCAATGAAAAGAATGATACTGGATTCTTTAAAGACTGGTGAAAAGTTCTAAATAAAAATGGAACCTTTTAAGAGTTCCAAGGATCATAACATTGTTTAGATTTGGTTTGCTTTAGGGACCCTTTGTCACAGACTGTAATTATGTGTAAATCTAGCAAAGATTATTATTTTATCATTTATTAAGAATTTAATGTACATTTATAACACTGTACTTTGTATTATATTACCATGGTATAAAAAAATCTCTTTTTTTCTCTTTATATAAATAGAGACTTTATCACTATCTGAAACTAAAATAACAAATACCAAGGACAGTACAAATACAGTATTTATTAGAGCCTAAAGAATAATTTCCTTTCTTATCACTAATGTCGAAAGCTTTTTTTACAAAACCTTTTTGAGTAAAGAGTTCTTTGGAGTCGAGTAAAGAACCTAAAGAACCTATTTTTCTAAGAGTGCACCTAATAAAACACATCTTACTGTATAAATGAAAAGGCCTTTTGAGCAGCTAAAGGATTCTTCAATGTGCTTACACCATTTTAAATCAATAACACTTTTAGGGGCATTGAATTGTTTTCAAATGTTTTGGATGACACTGGAAAAGGAGAATGGTGCTCTTGAATCTGATGCACTATAAAAGAGCCACTAGGGAAAACATTAGACTTACATTGTCCACTGAAGCTTTTCATTTTTGATAGAGTTGTAGAGAGCCTGTTAAGAGAGAAAAACAACATAATTAAATCACACAACCCCATCAACAGTTCTGCCCTGTGCGTGTACATGAGTGCGTACGCTCAAACATCCCACTGACGCATCTAAAAATAGCAACTGAAAGTTAACAATAACCATGAACCAGAAACAGGTCTATACTTTTTTCAAGTAGCATTTCAGTTCAAACGTCATAGATAAACAACCCAACCACCATTAGAAGGAAGAAGGAAAAATTAGCTCATAATTTCTCTGACTGCAAGAGATCTAAATTTCCATGGGCAGTTTTGTATTTAACAAGTTACACTTTCCTGTTTTTTCCGGGTTTGTGGGTGGTTTTGGCCATCCTGAACCTTGCCGAGCAGATCAGGGAAGGCCAGGGGCTTTAAGGAACGCGAGCGAGGTGCTTTAGTGTAACGAAACGGGTCCATCACACTGAAATCCCGTCCACATCGCACCGAACACAGGGAGCGAGAGCGGAGACGGCCAGTAGAGTGAATACTGTTTACACCAATCATGATTTGGCAGATATGGGATCCAGAGATGAGGAAACAGTAAAAAGAAGGCTTTAAAAATCAAACAATGTTCAAGTACACTAGATGGAGTCTACATTCACTTGATGTCTTCTACCAGTATAATCCAGACTTGAGGGGGTGATCAGGAGAAACAAGTTCAAAAAGCATGTCGAAGGATACAGTGGCAAAATCAAAGTCTTTGGCAGTGGCAAAGCTCTTTGGGAGATCCTTAAGGGTGTCACATGGGCATCAAGGCTTCCATAGTGACTCCAACTCTTGCATTATGGATCCATTCCTATTCATTATGCATGTAAAAACATTGCCAGGCCACTGCAAATCCACCAGCGCCATTTTGCATAAAACTTTCTGCATTGACTGAAAGACTGAAGACGATCAAGGAAGAGGATCTGTGGTTAACATCCAGTTGTTTCCTCGTATACATCCTCAAGTTCACCAACGCAAGCTGACACGCACACAGGTGCGTTGCAGATGGCTCATGAGGACCGCAGTGGTGGAAGGAGATAATTGGAGAGAAGAGGACAGACGGAGGAATGCGAACATCATTGAAGCAAATGCATGAGATAAACACACATGGGCTCATGCAGGGAACAGACTGAGAGGGTCTGACTTCCACCCACTCTCAAACTGGCATCCCAAAACTGTGACGTCACCTAGCGTCCCCCTCTGGGACGGAAAAATAGACATCAAACGTGTGAGAGACAGAAGGATGAGACTAGAGCAGGAAATCAGCAAAGAAACAAGATGATCCTGTTGATTTGTGCAGTTTTCTCTATTCCATGTCAAAAGGTTGAATGTATTAGAAGTTGTCCACAATTCTCTTTCACCCCTTTCTTTTTCCCCCTTCCTCTTTGAGCTTGTGTCCTCACGCCAGTTATCCAATTTGCAGATTCTTTCACACCTGCTTTTTTTCCCCCCTTTCACAAAACACAGCTTTGCTGCACGGCTGTAGGAACAATAGAGGTTTGATGTCCGAATCCTGCGCTCTCTTTTCTTCTCCTCACAGTCTTTTTCCTCCTCCGTGATGCAGATAAAAAATGGGCTGTGCGGTGAGAATGAGATCTTGTGAGAGAGGAGTGCTCACCCTCCCATCTCTCTCTTGCATTCACAATCTCGGCTGATCTCTTTCACTGTCTCTCTCGCGCTCTGCTTCTCAATTGATGTACCCGTCTCCCAGCATGACTGACAAATCATGGCACTTGAATGTTCGATGATCCCACCCACCCATGAATGTCAATCAGTTTTCAGGGCTCTTGAATGTGCAAATCCTCACACGCGCTACATGTTACTGCCCTACTCACTCTCATTTTCTCTGCACATAATGTAGAAAAGGTCTGTTGTAACTTGATAATAAGCAATTAACCTGTTGCTCTAATGTATTATCAAGTGAATTATGATAATGCACTGAAAATCATTATTAACTCTTGAGTTATTTTAAATGTCGACTTTATTGTATTGGCTAGGAATACAATTAATAACATGAAGAATTATCAATGTATTCATTAAAAATGTAAATAAATAACTTTTAAATGGATAAATAGACACTTAAAATGGTTTAAATTCTGAAAAAACATTTGTTAAATGTGACAAACAATAACTGATAAATAATTTTTTAAATGCAACACTGCATAAAGCTTTGTACAAATTCCTTTTATCTATCCATTTGCCAAATGAGTTACAAAATTTAATTGGACATTTCACAAGTGGGAGCAGCCAATGAACAGTCGACTTATGTTATCAATAAGAATTATGCACTAACAAGTCACTGGGGATAATGTTGAAGCAGAGGAAAGATAGTAAATCAATTTGGTTGGTAGGGTTTCTCTTGTCATTTGGCTCATTGTTGCAGCTTGTTCTCTCTCCCTGTGTTTGTCACAGACAGCTCTGGGACACTGGGCATCCCAGAGTCCGAGTCTAACTTTATTTAAAAATGACCTGCTTTTATTTGGCCATGGTCACAAGGCAGCCAGCAGTTAAACCAGTGAGCTGGGCATAGGGAGGATTTATTTGCTCATGTCAGCGCACAAGAAGGACTCCATGTGTCCACATTAAAGCAGACAGAGATCCTAGTTGAAACTGCACAACCAAATTCAATGAATGAATTTGGAGTATTCTAAATGATCGACCACATACCTGATGTTAGAAATTTGCATAAAACACACCCAGACCATGCCCATATAAGGGTTTTCTGCATAGCCTTTCAATTTGTCGCCTTTCTAACCTTCCGCTTAAGTGTTTTAGAAAAGGTTAAAGCCACAATATATAATTTTTCGCTACTAGAGGTCGCGTATTCAAAACAAAGGATCTAGCTTGATGACACCTTGATTTTGCAGAGCTTTTATTATGCCACAGGCGACCACTTCCGCTTTTTCCGCTCATGAGCAGTGCTTTATTATCATATTAGATACATTATTTGAGTTGAAAGTTGTTATATTGCTACTCTGTGCGTTCGCTCGGCAGCTACTATAAGACACTTGTTGCAAACTGTAGTAAGCTAGATCGATATTAGGCATGGTAAAACATGGTGCTTGTATCTCATTTAAACAATAAGACTAACTGTGTTGAGCTATATTACAATGATTCGTTTTCTGTCGATGAATGTATCCAAATAGTTGCTCACCTGTCTAATAAAACACATAATATATTAAAGCGTCTCTGGTGTTTCCATGGTTTCTACAAAATAAAACCGGAAATCGAGGTATGATGTCATTGATAGGTGACGCACGGACACAGTACGTGTCCTGGTTAAAATTGCTTATTTCTCTAGATTTAAACATTCTTGGAAACATTTGGGATAATGTAAGTACACAAGTCAACAAAATATATAACATTGTTCTAGTGATTTTTGGATATTTTAATCCAAAAATCTTACATATTGTGCCATTAAAGCTCAAACTTCAGAACAGCATCTCGGACAATTCACTGCTTTAAATACAAGTGTAGTGAAGTACGAGTAGGAGGAGCATAATACTGTTTGCAGTGATGTACATACTCATTAATATCACACTGGAGATAACAAAGAAGGAAATTATGCTGAGCACACAATTGAGTGAAAGAACAGAAACAATTTGCAAACTGAAACAGAAAACTGAGGGAACAAAAGACAGAAAGAGGAACAGGAGAGAGAGAAAGAGTGAGCAATTTGTAACATATTTATGATAATACCATGACAAAACCCTAATTTCAGTGAGAAGCCGTGTGGCAGCCAAATTCCCATCTGTCCTCCATGCCACCCCTGCTGTTGCTGGCATGAACAGAGACTTCACACAGGTTTTTCACGGCCGTTAACTGTCATGAACCACACAGGCACTGAGAGCCTAACCTGTTGGCTTTCAGACATCTCTCTCAGTTGTCATTTCTATCTGTACTATATTTAACCTTAAAGTCTGTTGTGATATCAAGCAGACAGAGATGAAAAAGAGGGTCAAGAGAACAGAATTATGAGAAGGAATATCCAAGTATCTAAATGCTTCACTCCCAGAGCCAAGTTAGACAGACTCGACAACTGCGTGGCCTTCACACCCTCACATAGTGGTAGGAGGAAAGAAACCAGGAAAAGGAAGACTAGAGTTAAGAAGAAGAGAGAAGGATGCCATTTGTCAGCCAAGAGCTGAGATGAGGATTATTTAGATATATGGAAATAACCTTGACAGACAAGGCTAAGTACAGTTCAGCAGAGTAAGTTTTTTGCAGATTATAGGGTGAAACAAAGAGCAAGATGGCAGATAGTTAAATAGCTAGAATGAGAGAGAAGAGAGAGAGAGAGAGAGAGAGAGAGAGAGAGAGAGAGAGAGAGAGAGAGAGCACAGAAAAACAGTGAGGGGGTGGGAGGTGATGGAATAGTGCGAGGCACAGAGTGAGAGGGCGGAGGAGAGAACGAGGGATGAGCGACACACACACAGAGAGAGAGAGAGATGGCCAGAGGAGAGAGAGGGAGTGGGAGGACCAAACGCATGAAAGGTTCCCCGTGATTTTAAAACACATATCAGCAGAGTGGTTCAGGTGCGGCCATCATGTGGCTATTATTCTTGTGCAGCCTGGCCTGTAATCCAAGCGAAGGGACTAAAATAGACAAACCCTGAGCACCAGCACACTGGAGCACAGGAAGTTCATTGAAAATCAGCTGTGAGAGAAATCCCCTACATGGCTGATTTTAGTCCCAACACTCAACTTCAGACATGGTGAACACTAAAGTGACAATAAATCAATACATTCAGGCACAGTGGGCATTCAGCGCAACATTTAACGGTTTAAAAGTTCATCTTGTAGCTATGCTATGGTTTGTAATAATGGTTCTGTCACAGCTTAAGTATACAGACGAGTTGTGCATTTCTCCAAAAATATCTACCACAAAAAGTGCTCTTTATAATGAATGGATGGACATTTACATGAACAAGAATATTCCGATATTAATCAGATTATTATGATTTGAAATTTGAAGATGTTCAATATATAGAGTATTTAGAATATACAGTATAGTCAATTCTGAGTATATCAAAGTGCATTATCAACAGAATAGCGTTCTGAATTATCTAATTCACAGACAAGGCTTAAACTAGTCCCAGACTAAAATGCATATTTGAGTTGTTTTAACTGAAAGCAACTTGCACTGACATATCTTAAAATATGTCACTACCATTGTTTTGTCTCAAGATACACACCAGTAATATTTTTTTCTAAGGTACTTTATAAAAGCCACTTAAATGTCCTAATTAAACTAAGGCCTAATCCTGGCTTAGTCTAAACCCTGTCGGTGAAACCAGGCCTATACCTGTATGTTCTAGTGGAAGTCTTCATGGAAATTTCTGGATATTCCAAATGAGGAATAATTGTATTGATTAAATTCATTTATATCAGCTAAATTAAAAAAATTGAATCGAAAGTTTTCTAATCAAAAGGGACAGTAAAGACTTTTATGTTAATATAAAAAGTTCTATTTCAAATAAATCCTGTTCTTTTGAACTTTCTATTCATCACAGATTCCTGAAAAGAATGTTTTATGGTTTCTGCATAAATATTATGCAGCATAACTGTTTTCAGCTTTAATAATAATAAATGTTTCTTGAGCACCAAATCAGCATTAGAATGATTTCTGAAGAATCATTTAACACTAACAACTTGAGTAACGGCTGAAAACTCAGCTTTGCCATCACAAAAATAAATTATATTTAAATTGTAATAATATTCCACAATATTACTGTTTTTACTGTATTTTTGGTTAAAAAAATTGCAGCCTTGGTGAGCATAAGAGACTTCCTCCCGAATCTTAACAACCCTACATTTTTGAACAGTAGTGTATGAAAATTAAAGCTACTGAAGAAACATTTAAAAATTACATAAATTAGCATTAATGAGTTGGTTAATTACTGTCAAAAACGACTAAAATGCATCGTAATAAATAACAAGAGTGGGCCTTTACAGTGTTTCCAGAAGAGAGTAGCAGCACAAGAATGTGCATGTCTCAGAATATGTTAATTACACACAGAAATGTTTCATTAGCTGTGACGCATGTAAATATATTTTATGGCTTAACCACAATATGGACCTAAATGGAATAATTCATTATGCAATATGCAGTGTGTGAATGCTTGAAACCCCTACAAACCTTTAGAAGATCTTTCGAGAAGTCTTGGCCATCATTTAGTCCCTCTAAGTTACGAATGAACTGCGTGCAGGACATCCTCTTCCCAATGTTCTGAATCAGAGAGAGACGAATGCAATAGAAATTTACTGTCAGCTGATGCGCTGACCTATTTCACAGTTCCTGTGCACTCAACAACACTTCAAATACCAACTACGCAGTGGGCAGTAATCGTGTTAATATTTTCTGAAAAAAATTATTTTGCTGCCCTGACAATCATTTTTACTACTACATTTTATGGATGAATTTCTATTTTTATTCCTAAATGTAAAACCAGCACTCATCCCCTCAGGGTGGTGAACAGCTCGGAGAATAAAATCCATCCTAAAAACAGAGTTGTTTTATCCCAACCAGCTCCTTCAATCATGTACATGTAAAAATAATAACAGTAATTTCACAATAAACATCTATTATTACTTCCAATTATTTAAGAGGCAGATGATATTTTTTGTTTTCCACAAAGTAGACATGAACAAGTAGACATGAACATTTGTACTGTAGTAAAATCCAATAAAAAAATCAACAATCTATTAATGTTTTGTATTTTACTGTATATTACAATAATTATTTAATAACTTTTTAATTACAATTTTAATGTATATTTAATGTACATTAGAGTACTTTTAAAGAAATTCTATTTACAATCGGTTTAGATTCAAAAAATGCATTTAGAAAAATCTATGTATATTTTCCAAGCTTTTCAACTGGCCTTGATGGCTGAACATGGTTCAAAAAAATATTCTGTTGCTTTTTCTTATTGTTTATGTTTATGGTACATCAGATACTCACGTGACCATGCAGATCAGTGTTGAGCAGCATAAGGGCACAAGTCAATGTGTGAACACTATCTGAAACACACAGGCATAGAACACCCATAAGCGTTCACAGAGTCAGAGCAACAGCACCCCATAGTGTTACATTTATTGTAATACACATCAGATGCACAACAAATGCACATTCATTCACACGCACAATGCTTGTATGGCTTACCTTCATTTGGTATAGTGTTCGGATTGCACTGGAGGTATCTTTTAGAGAAATGTGATAGTACTCGCTCCCTCTCTTGTGTCTCTCCCATTAGGGCGAACTCTCTCAAAAACACTCTAAGAAAAAAGACAGCAGGAAAAACAGAATGACCCTCTATGACACGTGAAATGAGAGCAAATATTTACTTAACTAAACAAGATGGAGCAGCAAGCTCACCTCAGCGCCTGATCCACCATCATCCCTGAGAGGTTAAAATAACTTAGATACTCCTCCGCGACCATGCGACTGAAATCATTGCTACACAAGTCATGAAAAGACAAATGCATAAGAAAAGAGGTTTTTGGTTCTTATACTGGGGATCCAAAAATCAGACCTTTATGCTCACATGGTCAATTTCTTTATTTTAATGTATAAAGGAAATCCTAAAACTTTTTACACAGTCCCCAGTCCCACTGTATATTTCTCCACATTTTCCCTAAAAGGTGGCATTTGTTATTATCAAAGAGAACTTTGCTTAAAAAAAGCTGAAAAAACAAAGCAAAAGGGATAAACTAAAATAAACATATTTATTAATGATTAAAATAATTCTCACTTCTTGCTCAGATGACGTGCCACGTCTGACTTCTTAAATCCATCAAGATTGTACAAACGTTTGGCCAGCCGTTTTGCAGCTTGGAGGTCAGCCTTGTTGCCATTGGCCAGAGTTTCAGTGCTGCCCATAGCCAATCGCTCGGCCACTTCTGGATCAGACTCAGACACTGGCCGTGATGGCCTCTCCCTGGAACCAAAGGGAAAATAATTGTATGTAAAATGTACATATGGCATGTGAGACACATTTATTTGAATCTGAGTTACAGCATTACACAAGGAAATGTAAAGTTTTATTTGTAAAAAGGCAGATGTGTGAATGTATTTGGGCTTAAAATCAGCCATCATGCACAACCACACAATATAAGCATACTGAACTACATATACTAACTATTTGACAAACCAGGCAAATCATGAGGTTAAATTTGTTTATTTACCATCTCATGTCTGAACCTGATATTCTTAGCACTAGCAATGTGATGTAAACAGATTCTATCTGATGTACCCATTATACAGACTCTTTCCCAGCAGGTCAACTCAATCCACAACGTACAGAGAAACCAGCTTTTAATAACTAAAAAAAATACATCTGACAAACTACTGTGAGCGCATTAACATGCACCTTTGTCCTTTGTGCACCATTAAAATTCAAAAAAGCCTAATAACTTGTCATACCCGTATACACACAAACATACTTCAGCTGGTAATCAGATGTGAATAATAAGAGGATAGAAAGAGTATAGAAAGAGATAGTAAAAAAGTAAAACTATATTTTTTTTTGGCAAACTAATAACACAAAAGGTCTGATAAACCAAAACACTACTCTACCTCAGTGACCCAACTCTGCCTTTAAACGACCGCATTCCAAAGCCAGTTAAATGTATGAGCACCAAAAAGTTCATGCCACACACAAATCTCCCCTCTATCATGTCTTTGGTTTGTTCCGAAAATCTCCATTCCCAACCTCCTCCAACCGGATAGTTCACAAACAAGGCAGGGGAGGAGACTCAAAGAAAGGGGATGAGGGCACTGTTTATTCTTGAAACAATGTATAGATAGAATCATGGTAGAGAAAACCAGGAAGAAAAACTTTCCTGTCACGGCTTCTAGGATGTGGGAAGAGCTTTTACAAAGGTGCTCAGTGAGTAACAGACACACCTTTGATAAATATTGCTGTATGCCAGACATCAGCTGATATATTTAGATATATTTATGTGTGAATGACAATAACATGACACATATTATAACTTGTTTGGTGACAGCACGTGAGAAGGGAAAAATGCTACTTTTTAATGCACATGTACACACCCACCAACTATAACCGGTGAGGTGAATACATACAGAGAGGTTCGGAAAACAATCAACTCACCTGTACTGAGGTTCTTCAACATTCCTGTGGTTTAAGAAAAGTTTATAACACACCTCTTTTTTAAAGATTGGATGACAAAATTTACATACCAAAGGAGGAAAAGATTACATAATTAAAATTTTTGCATGACGTGACAACTTAGATAATGATGTCAATATCACTTAAAGGGATAGTTCAGCCAAAAATGAAAATTTTGTCATTACTTACTCACCCTTAAGTTGTTCCAAACCTGTTTCTTTCTTTCTTCTGTTAAACACAAAGGAAGATATTTTAAAGAAAGTTGGTAACCAGACAGTTGACAGCACCCATTGACTTCCATAGTAGGAAAAAAAATACTACTCAATGGTTACCGTCAACTGTCTGGTTACCAACATTCTTTAAAATATCTTCCTTTGTGTTTAACAGAAGAAAGAAACTCATACAGGTTTGGAACAACTTGAGGGTGAGTAAATGATGACAAAATGTTCTATTTTGGGTGAACTATTCCTTTACAAAGGATATGAATATTACATTCCATTGACAACAAGTTGCACTAGAATGTTTTTAGCTTTACTGTTAATGAAAACACCTAATGGAAAATTGACTATAACAACAGCTAAGATTGTCACGTAATCTCAGTATTGTTATTGTGGGCACTTCAAAATACTGGGAATAATTCCTTATTACGAATTATTTCAATGTTTAGAATGCATTTTAGGAATACTTTTCCATCAAGAGGTTAAAATTTACAACACTGTGTGCGTGTGCTGCGTCAAAGAATCGTACACTCTGATGTAAACAACCCCAACATGAGACACACTGAATGAAAATGTTCTCACTGACACTCTCTGACAGTAGATGGTGCTTAAGGAACAGCATAACCCCTTGTACAAAGCAGTTTTCTGTTTCTGAACTGTATTTAAATGTTTCAAACAGACATTCAGATTTTTGTATTCACTATGGTGTTTATCACAGCACCAAATACTTAAAGGTGCACTGTGTAAATTTTAGCGGCATCTAGCGGTGAGGTTGTGTATTGCAACCACCCACCGCTCACCCCTCCCTTCCAAAGCACATGAGAAGCTATGGTAGCGACACTGGACAAAGATGTTGTCATCTGAGACAGCAGAGAGTAGTTAGCACTCTGTAGAGCAGTTTGTCCATTTAGGGCTACTGTAGAAACATGGCGGTGCAAAATGGTGACTTTGCTGTAAGGGCACCCGTGGTGTATGTAGGTAGAAATGCCTCATTCTAAGGTAATGAAAACGGTTCATTATGTAAGGTCTTTATACACCACTGAAAACATAGTTGTGTATATTATATTGCATTTCTGTCAATAGATCCTCATAAATATTACACACTGCACCTTTAAAGAATTAATAGGCTATTTATTTTCAAACTTAAACATTTTTACATTTTAATTTGGACTAAAACATGCCCTAGGCCCAGATATTGATTGAACATTTTCTGATTCTTTATTATTGTTTGGTAACACTTTACAATTAGTTTCCATTCATTAACATTAGTTAATGTAGATATTGCTCATTGTTAGCTAATGTTAGTTAATGCGTTAAACGTTAACTAATGGGGCCTCAATGTACAATGTTACCTGCTGCTCATTTTTTTGTACTTTCGTCTGTTTGAAAAGTTTACTTACATGGTTTTTTGTGTTTTATTGTATTTAATTAAGTTTTTATTTAATTAAGTTATTAAACCTGTCAGGAGGACAACACAATTTTGGTAACTTAATTCAATAACATGATAAAAGCTTCAGCAAAAATCATTATATGAAAATATGGTGACAATGTCAGTGCTTATGTTTTTTCAATGCTCCATGTCCATTGTATGATGATCCCAACAAAACAAACTTGACTGTTACTATGGTTACCCCTTTAGGTGAAGGCAATTTACCGCATTTTATCAACGGTGATTATATGTCCTAATCAATATAACTTTAAGGCAGTTCTGAAGGCGAAAGGGGGTCAAACACAGTATTTAGTTTAACTGAGTGTATATATATATATATATATATATATATATATATATATATATATATATATATATATATATATATATATATATATATATATATATATATATATATATATATATATATATAAACATACTTTGTGACTCCCTGAACCTTTTGTTTTGACAATTTATTTAGCAGTCAGACTGCCCAAACTCCCATTTCATTCAAACCCTGGTTAAAACTACTATAAAACTGAGGTCATAATGGTCCTCATAAAAACCTTGAAGTGCAGTGGTCCTCAGTAATAGCTATCCAGCAGAAAAGGTAAATGAGAGCACTGATCTTTTACTGTGATAAACTGTTGCCTCAGCTATTCACCACAAGTTGCCTCAGGTATTCACCACAAACTACTTAGCAAGTGAAATTAGCTACCTGGAAGTCACTCCCTTAAATTTACATGCTATAATCAAAGTACTTGTAACAATATACGTGTGAAAATGAGGAAAACTGTCTGTCAGCTTGCTTGTTGGTGACTCTGAATTGAAGTCAATTCAAACATTTATGACCAAAGCTTATTTACAAATTTTTATGTTAGATGCGATTAATTGATTTGACAGCACTAACATATATAAAACAACATTTTAACGAAGTACTAAAATATCTAAGACTGAAATACAAAAATAATTAAAAAAACTATATAGAAATGTTAAAATAAACTAATAAAAAAGCAAAATTACTAAAACTTTAAGGTTAAACAGTTTATCGTAATAAATATAAAAATAACAGCTAAATTAAAATATAACTAAAAAAACTATAATAGTATCTCAATCATACTAAAATAATACTGATACAGACCAGAAGTTTTTCTACTCACCGGTATATGGCAGGGTGGGGGGCATATATGTAATTATCCTCCAAGGCCCCACCTCCCCAGCAGAGCACATAATGAGCCATCACACGAGGCCTGCCCCTTCACACCTCACATAGCCAGATGACATAAGCTTGCTTATAAACGCAGCATCCAGCCTTCCACATTTTTTCTACCCTTCCCTAAACCTCCCGCTGTCCAGAAGCCTGAGGAGGCTTGTGTGTCCCTCTGCGTCTGCGAGTCCCTTGAACTGTAATTGAAGTCTTTCAGTTGTCGCGTTGCTGATTCTTTTATCTTACTCCAAACTTTTACATGCGTACATAGTCAATGGCTTGATACAACTGTTTATCTGTCTTATTTTCTCTAATTCTTTCTCTCCCAACAGGCTGTTCCCTACTTACGCTTGCCTGGTTACGTGCATTTGTGGATGTGGATGTGTGTTTCTCTACTCTTGTCAGCTGAGCTATTTTTCGCTTGTGGATATGGTCTGTATTTCCTTTCACAACAGTTTACTCCCCCTTTTCCCCTTTCTCCAACCCTCTCTTCCTCTCTTTGTCTTGCCTTGTTACTTTGCGCCTCCATTAGTCTTTGTTGATCTCCATTTCAACATGGTGCTTCACATAGTCTGTCTCATTAAAAACATTACACATTTATATCCATCTATAAGAAAATATAAAGGTCAGAATGATGTGTTAGAATAACGGTTTGCGTTTCTTCAGCACGAATGGCTGTTTAAATGAAATATTGCACAAGGTGAAAAATATAGCCCTGGTGAAACAGTAACAGATTCTTGCTCTCTCTATTTAAAACCCTGAAATCACAAGACAAGTTAATCTGCTCTTACCATGGAGACCGAGTGTGCCTGGCAAATATCCAAGTCTATCTGGCCACATGGCAGGGGAAGGAATGTAGTGGATGAGCCAGGTATCAAAGCAGATAGTGTCAGCTTTCAGGCCCTCTTAATAACCACACTAAAACTCAGATCAAACATCCAAACAATAGTCCTTATTGTAGGGGACTATTAATATAATGTAATAGTGTAAAACAAATGTTTATTGTAAAACAAGTAATAGTGTTTTGCAAGTGTGGACAGAGCTGAACTCTGATTTATTTCGACTGCAGACAGGAAGGAGTAGTAAAGGATTATAGGCCTAAAAACAAATCTGACCCTGAGATTTTGGGTCAGTCACAGCCCCGGAAGGATTTTATGCAGCCATTCCCAAGGAGAACTTGTTTAGTTAGGAACTTTCTCCTTATGTGACTGCTTGCTACATGCAGCTGATCAAAATCTATTTCTCTGAGGATGATTTGAAGCAAGCCCTGCATTTTAAAAGACAGGAAAGTGCACGATCCTGAATAAAACAGTTCACACTACATTCATCAATGACATCAGTGAGAGGAATGCATCTGAAACTCTTGCCTAAACAGAACAGATCATCCAGAAAATCAACTGAGCTAGTAACTCACTACCTTTTACACACATTTAACACAATCACATAGGTTGGTACTGCCCTCTAGTGGCAAATAATCAGCTGTAAAAGTTCCTTTTGTAAACTTATCCTAAATTAGAAAGCCCATTAAAGACACCATAAAATCAAAATGGAAAGTTCCTATTTTTATGGAATATTTCACTATTATTAACAATTTATCCATGCACATAATTTTTTTAAATGTGCCCTCATATTACTGGCGTGTATATTATCACAGCAATAGCAAAACACAAAGACCCAATCAATTCCCAATAATACAATCAAGTCCCACGTTTTGTTCGAGAAAACATTTCATGTTTCAAGAACAGACCATCACAACTTCTGCTTCATGCTGACTTGAAAGCCATTTCAACTGGTTACTAAAATAGTTAAAAAGAACAAATGACACAGTTTTGAGTACCATCTGTCATCAAAACATCTGCAGACTGCAGAGTAACTATGGCTTGACACTATGCAAAGGATAGGAATGAGTTGCACTGCCAGCTGTTTCTCTTCTAATGTGTATAATTACTTATTATTCCTGCAAGTGTTTATTTTACCGGCGGGGTCGGGGGTGTTTACATTACAGTAACATATCTGTTGACATGCAGTGATGAGATATTTATCATAATTCTCATTCGAAAAAATGAAAACACCAGACCGCAACTAACCTTATGGCAGCGCCTGTGTCAGAATCAGGCCTGGGGGCTTGATCAGAGCAGGATCCACTGCAGAACAGACTCTCTTCTTCAATGACAGCGCTCTGGGAAGCTGCACACTCTATAGGATTAGACACAGCAGGTGGTTCGGAGCATGTTAGTGGAGCAAAGCTCAGTTCGATGATCTGCTTGGCACTTTCGCAAATCTGACTCTGGATCTCAGGAGTGAGAGTCGGAAAATCAAAAGTGAAGACTGGTGGGCCACTAGGAGTAATGTCTTCACTATCCAGGCTGCTATAAGAGGTGCCCTTGGCACGGTGTGACTCCATAATGCTCTCAAAGTGTCTGCTGAAAGAGTCCAAGCCATCTGATGAGATTCGGCAGGGGCTGGTCACAGAGATGGGAGATTTCAAAGCTGTGTGGCTGTCAGGCTGGCAATCTGGGGGACTGTAAGAGGAACATAAGTCATAGATGCACTCCTTTGAGTGGTTTGTCTGCATCATTTAAAATAATGAGTATAAAATAATGTATGTATTATGTATTATGTAAAATAATGAAAAAAATCTAAATGATTTTAATTTATTTATCTTAGTAAGTTGACTAACTTTTTTTTCTACCCACCATTAAAATACATAACAGAAACTGCTAAAAAATATGGGTGTCAACAAGATAAGATTTTCTCAACACTTTTCCTCAAACCCCCTAGCACTCCCTTACAGCCCCCCATTGGACATCCCTTCTATTCTAATTAACCCCAAAGTCTTCGAAATGGAGCCAAACAGTCTAGCCATTTTGTTGTTCTTTGGGTCAAACGAAATTCCAGTGTGGATGGTTGATGTGTGTGTGAATTCACATATGCATATGCATATGCATAGTATCTATTCCAGACTCACCCTCTCAGTAGTCGACTAAACACTTCATCTCCCTCAGGAGTGGCATTTTGCCTCTTTTTGTCACCTTGCATCCTCACACTGGCCCAGCTCACCACCTCTTCATCTTGCAGCTCCTCCTCACCATCTGTGTGTGGGCACAGCATTCCCTCCAGGGGGCTGCTGCTGTTAGTGCCTGAAGTACCCAGCACACTGCGATTACTGCCAAAAGCAGAGTCCACTTCCTCCTGTTCTGCTAGCATCACCTCATCAAGGTCTGTTTCCCTGTAACAGCGCAGGGGCACTGCATCTATGTCTGTTTCTGAATATTTGACAGTACGTTTGATGATGCAGGTCTTATTGGATGACCCCACTGTGGGAAGATGGTTGATCATCTCCACTTCGACTTGCTGTACATCATGGCATGAGGATTTCGAAGATTTACAGTGTCTTGAGTATATTGTTACAGGCCTTAGGGGGGTGGACAAAGGTGGAATGGGTGTGGGAGACTCACTGGAACAGCCACTGGAGGGTGCAGTGGAGGAGCCTGAAATTTGTGTGAACAACGAAAATAAAAAGATTAATGATGACACTCATGGTTTCAATTTTAAATAACACAAGGTTAGTCATGACATCCCTATATATTTTTTTTTAGATATTATCAAAACAAAGTCTCTCTAAACAGACAAAATGCATACAAAATACAGTTATATTTAGCATTTCTAATTTAGTTTCAGTAAATGATTTTAGCCACGTTTCAAATATCTTTGCAAAAACTCAATACCAATGTCATATGTTCGATTCCCAGGAAATTTGTCTATCGATAAAAAGTATAGCTGGAAGTTTTTTTGGATAAAAGTATCTGCAAACTATATAAATGTCAAGGTGAAAGAAATGCACAACCACACAGAATAAATCAAGTGACTCATTCTCCCCTACCTCTCTCTTTGACATCAGTGAACTGAAAACACCTACACACAGTAAATAATTAAATCTAAAAAAAAATCAATTTGAAGGCCATTGGAATTATAGAGAAAGTGAAGAAAGTGAAACATAAAACCACAGAAAAAAAATCTAGCAAAGCTGTAACATTAATCCGTTCAAAAGCCATGACAGCAAAGACAAAGTATAACACCTTGAGAAGTGATGAGAAAAAAAAATACAAAAAGTTTTACTGAGAAAGCAAATCCTAATGTCATCCTATGGAGGATGACGCTTGTTACATAATTGGATTAAGCATTCATGAGGCAAACAGCTTGTTTACAAGGAAAGGCAAAAGAAATAAAGAAGGGTGACATTTCAGAGAACTGACTCTAGAGAGAAATTCTCACCTTTTATTACATGTTGGTCTTCGGAGTGGGACCCAAACAGGAACTCCCATTTGGCACGAGCCATCTTCTGAGAATGCAAGGAAGGCCTCAGCAAAAATGGTCCACTTTCAGACTACAACCCACAATTGAATTATCAGACAACAGCATACAACGAATCAGAGCATTAGATTAATCTAAAGATGTGTACCTAGATGGAATCACCTGTATGCCTGTGTTTCCAGAGTCAGAACTCTTCTGGCTGGTTCTGCTAGATGTCTCAGAGGATATGCAGTCTTTCTCATGTGCAGTGCTATCTATAAGGCTGCCTGTGACTCCACTGGAGCTCTGTGATGCTGTCCCACTCCACTCTTTGTTAGCCCAAGTGTCACTTTTCATCTCATTCCGCTGCATTGAGACCCTACAATGGTTCTCTTGAGATCCCTGTATAGCTGGACTATTCCTCTTATGATTATTCACCTCCCTCAAGCTTTCCTTGTCTCTGGCTAAGCACTCTTCTATCCCATTCTTTTGGTGACTTACTGAAGTCTCTGGGTTAGGCCTTGTGAATGGTCTCCTGCTGCTATCTGGACTCTCTTTGTGACCTTTGAGACTCTCATACTTCCAACATTCATAGTTAGGTGTATGATTGTTTCTTGTGTACTGGGAAGGCAGGTGCCGGTGCAAAGTCGGGCTATCCTTTCCCTCCAACTCTGTTCTCTCTATCCGTGGGTCTCGAATGGGAGAGGATGATATTACATCTGATCGGTTCAACCTTGCTGGAGCTGCTGGAGATGTACTTCCAATGTGGAGCAAAGGAGGGGTTGTTTGAACAGAGTGGTGACCAGTCTCGACAGACTCGTGTTTCCAATTGTGCTCCTGAGCAGGAAGTTTGCAATTAGAGTGGGTTTTTGATCCAGAGCCTTGGAAGCTAGCATAGAGTTGAGGCTCTCTTGAATGCCCCAAACAGGGACTGTCAGACCTCACTGTGTCTGTCGACGATGGGGTTGGGGATGGAGACCTCCTGGCTTCCATAAATATGGAGAGTTTGGTGGCTTCCTCTGCTAGTTGACGAGCCATTTCGGGACTTGTGGCTGGGGATACACTCCCCCTTCCACTCAGTTGGTTAGCTCCTTCTTCTACCTTATTTTTGGAGTTAGCCAGGTTGAAATTAACTCTGTGGGCTTGCCGTGGACTATCACTCATGGAATGATTGATTCGCTGATTACTAGATGGTTGAGTTACAATCATAGATGGTAGTTCATGTTGAATAGCTGTAGGCTTACAGGATGGTAAATTTGGACGATACCTGTACCCTTGTGCTCTTTGGTTTGAGACCTCTCGAGTGTTGACAGTTGAGTGTGACATGGTAAAGAAAGCTTGCTTGGCATGGTTAGACAGTTGGTCTGTAGCAGGGCTCCTAGGAAGTCTATAAAATGAACTATTCCGCTCATGGTCCATGATTGTTGCTTTTGTGGGCAGGGTCCTAGAACTGCATGGTATAACCGGTGACCCAGACCAAGACCGACAGCGACGTTGTTCTCCTCTCCTGATATCATGATCTCTATCAGGGCAGTTGCCTGCGAGTTTTTGCCTTAGTTGTGGGGAACCAAATTCCTCCAGTGCCCGATGGGTGGCTTCTCTGGCAATAGAGTCTAGAGTTGCCCGCCTAAAGCTGGTGGTGCTCATATGTGAGTTCCCCAAACCTTGACTAGGCTGTTTTGAGCTACAGTTGTTCATGGATTCCAAGCTGTTCTCCAACCACACTGGATCACTAAGCCTTTTCCTAAGGTGGAGAGGGGTAGCTTGATTCTCCATGGTTCTGTTAAAGGGATTCTGAGGCTCGCTTTGGCACAAAGAACTATACTGACCCTCTACAGATTTAATTTTAGCTTTTTCAATGTAACTGAAAGTGGCAACAGATCGCCTCCCTTCATCTCCGACCTTCATCTTAGTTGGGCTGCATGCCTTACGAGTTCCACTGGGAGTAGGAGGGGCAGTAAACCATCCTGAGAAGTGAGGTTCCTTTCCAAAGAAGGTGTCACGTTCAGAAGGAGCACACACCAAGTGACATGTATTTCCAGTGGGTCCTGTTTGAAAAGCAGATAGTAACTGGTTTATCTCATCATAAGGTAGACTCTTTTGATGTTGGGTGGCCGGTTGTTCTGAGTCATGTCCTGGATGTAGCTGAAAACTTACTGAGTGTCTAGATGTGGATTTACTGGAGACCAGGCTCTGAGTGCTGCTTCCACTTTTATGCAGGACTCCACGTGGAGATGTCCGGCCATGTGGTGTATTAGGGCCACTATACTGAGACTGTTGAAAGATGTCTGGTGCTGTCAACATGAGGGAGTCTGTTTTCTCCACATCTCCCAGGTCCTTTTCCTCTTCATCAGCAACAGACCTCACCTCTACATAGAGGTGGAGGATTTTACCTGATTGAGACATGACTGACCAAAAGCAGCCTGCAGATAGCACAACACCTGTTTTCTGTAATTGATTAAGCAACACTGGTCATCTTGTTTGCTCTGGAAGTTTGTTGGCATTCACATCTGAGAGAGAGTTTGGATGGACTCCAATATCATCCTCAAAATCACCTATAAGAAAGAAAAAAAGAAGTGAATTTCAACTCTAAGGGTATGTTGTATCTGTTGGAACAAGTTCCTCCTTCCGACACCCACTTTCTTTTAAATAATACAAATAATGTATTACACATGACATTTATACATTGACCCACATATTCGCTATAGTCTACAGTATATTGAACTCATTTGAAGTGACATTTATTAAAAAGTCAAATAGTATTGCACAAATTTCTCTAAAGTAAATATCTTGTGTAAAGAGATTTGTGAACTATCCAGCTTGACTCCTCTTGCTATACTGTCCTCCTCGTGTTTACAAATGGCAAGATGATCTAAATGTGTAACATGCTAATTAAAGAATGTAAAGCAAACTCCAGATACGTAAGCACCTTGGTATTGCTGCTGGCATGCTCTGTGCCTCACTCACTCTTCATATTACATGCATAGGTGACTAAAATTTGCTGTAGCTCTCTCTGAAATATAGTAAGGTATAATATGATTACTTACTTGTCTTGAAGGAATTAATAAATTAATCTTTAGATGTAATAAGATGACAGTGATACTAACATGCAAAAAAGCAATTCAACTAGCATAGTCTTCCTGGTGACTCTGACCAAAGAATCCATGCTGGTTAGGCTAGCTGGTAGCTAGGCTAGCTAGCTGCATTCAAAACAGAACATATCCTGTGACCATACAGAACTATATAGACTTTTTTTTTCTCCTGTAATGCATTCAGAAAAGCCTTATTCAGTAAAATCACCTTTACAAAACAATGAAGTCAGTTCACGTTAAATGCAATCCTACTGCATACAGCTCAGGGAAGAGATGAGGCTGATCATTACAAACTGCCCTAGAGGATTCACTCTCTTTGATGCACATAAGCTATTCTAACCTCTCACATGCAAGTCTGCCACAGCTGCTTGTGTTCTGTCAGCTCTTGTGAGAGTGGGAAAGTGTGGCTGCTATTGGACATATGCCAGGTGTTGCGCTCAATTGATTGAGTTGTATGCACCCGGCATCATGACCACCACTGCAGTTGTGGGGGAGGAGGCAGGGAAGGATAGTGCATAGTTTTTCTTAAAGACCACACATGTGCTAAAATACATGTATGGGAGCTCTCAAGACCTCTCTCTCTCTCTCTCTCTCTCTCTCTCTCTCTCTCTCTCTCTCTCTCTCTTACATACACATACACTATACAAATGCTTCCTTTGTATTTGTGAAAAGTTATTCATCACATTTTATTGTAATTGCAGTCAGTCTGAATGAATGAAGCATTTGGGTTCCAATTACAGCAGATTTTCATATTTAAAGCCCTTATTTACTGTAGTCTTCCTGCAGTCCTTTAGATGAAATGTATTGACTGTCTGCTGCTTGCCTAGAAACTTAATCCGTTGTAAATGTTCCAAGGTAACCTGTAACAACTTGAAATTGATCCCCCTTTAATTAACTCTTTGGAAATTCTTTGACTGAAAGAACATGCCACATTCATGACAATATACTGTCAGATGTCTGTGATAAATTAGCTAGAATTAACTAGAAATATTTGCAGATGTAACAAGAATAAGATTTTGTTTATAGCACTACTGTAATATTATATATATACACATACATACATGGACCCACTTTACATTAAGTGGCCTTAAGTACTATTTACTAACATTTTAATTAATCATTTGATACAATGCACTTATTGTGTACATATATGTTTTTACATTATACTTAAATTTCAAAATTACCTGCAATGTAATTACATCTGTAATTAATTTCTGTAGTTACATTACACCGTTGACACTTCCCTTACACCTAACCCTACCCTTAAACTTACCCATACAAGATTTTGTTTATAGCACTACTTTAATATAGATTTTTAAAACAAAAAGTGGTTTCTTTGTATTTTCATGATAGGTACTAAGTTCTGCTTCTGCAAATACTACAAAATTGAGATTTAACTTACAATTTTATTTAAATTATATATATATATATATATATATATATATATATATATATATATATATATATATATATATATATATATATATATATATATATATATAAACACTTTTGAGCTTTAGCATCTTTAAAACAAAGAGGTAGATGGTGCAGTAAAGTTAAAACTTAATATACTGCAGAGTACTGATCTAACATGTCAATTAACTATCTTGACATTCTCAGCTATTTAAATCATTGGTGTACTATTTTATTTTAGTAATCACTGAAAATGTCCAAATTAGCTGAAGGAAAGATATTCAAATGGATATATTTTATATATCTACATTCTGTTATGCAGGCAGGCCATTTAGACCTACTTTTTCTGTGCTGTAGCTAATAGGATTCCTCCAACCCCTCCTCCTGTCCTCACTCCTGTAACTGTTACATGAACAGGCACATAGAAACCAATTACAGTCAAACCCCTCCCTTTACCTGTTAACTCCCCTCTCAACAGCTCCGTCCCATTCACTACACAGCAGCAGTGGGAACCCAGAAAATTCCCTCCTTCAGAGTCTTCAGAAAAACTGGCTATTCTTGTGTTTGTGCCTCCCTCTCTTCTCCACAGAAAACAAAAACAGCTCTCTGCGCCTTACTGGCTCACGCATACTGGATTTACGCCACCCACACGACTTAGTGCGTCTTCTCCAACGCCCCTGCCCCCCCCACACTGAAAACCTGTCTTAGCCCAACAGGACTTCCTGCACTCACCCTGTCACTCATATTCTTAAGACCCACCTCATTGTAGAATTGAGCCAATCAGATGCGCCAGCTCTCTGTCTGTTCTGTGACAGGTGGCAAAAGGTTCAGCTCACTCTGTGGAGGGGGCCTAGCCAGAGGGAAAGCCCCTTGTAAATAGACTTATACAGTAACAGGGGTTGTAAAAAGGCCGATGGGATTACAACCAGTGATCTGAACAGAAACAATCCGTTCAGCAGACAGACACTATCACAGTGTAAAAAAAAACTTAGTGTGAATTTAAAGTATGTCATTGCTGTTCATTCACTCTCATTTTTACAATATTAATACAATTATACTTTAAAGTGAAAAAGAAATTATTGTCATGCGGCATAATAATAATGATTAGCTAGGCTTGCATTAGCGTAACTCTTAGCTACTTACAGATTATCTGTACAGTGTCAACAGCACTATGTCTGTGCTTCTGTTCCAAGCATGCATTGTGGCATGAATACATTTGTTATTTAACTTTTTAATTTGTATTGTTACTTCATGTATTTGCTGGCTTATTTTGCTGTTGTTTGAGATTTTGCTACATGTAAAATAAATCTCAAATCCAACAGTTAAAGGAATAGTTTACATTTTGACATTTACTCCCTCATTACATTTCAAAACTGTCAATTTGCACCAAAGCTGTTTGGTTTCCAAAGTTGTTCCACAGAAGAAAGTCATACAGGTTTAGAATGAGGGTGAGTCAATTATTTTTTGGTAGACTATTCCTTTAAATGCTGAAGATCATTTGTGATGCTCTTTGAATCTAGGCTTGTTAAAGTGTTAAACCTTTTCATTAACCTTGTTGAGCACTACATTATGACTGCTTTTTTCAGCATATTGCACATGCCTATTGTATATGAAGGGTTTGATGAAAACCTTATTAAAGATGAAAACAAAATTAAAGCACATGCCTGTTTTCTTTTAAATAAAAATATAAGGAGAGATGTTTGGAGGAAGAAAGACATTTCTTAATGTAACTCTTGGCAGGACTCAACCTCTGCAATGTGATATACTGGCCACTTTTAATGAGTCACTCAAATATTTCATGCATTCAGCACAGTGCATGAAATCAAGCAGTCTCTGCAGTCTCAAGCACATGAATTCTCAAGTGCATGAATCCTGCAGTCTCAAGCACAGCACTGTGCTTGCTGCCTCAAGAGGATTGTGTTACATAAATCAGCAAAACAAAGTCAAAGCCATGGTCTAGTGGTTAGCACATGTTCTCTCATTCACACTCTCCCTACAACTTCCTGTCCCCTTCACTATATATAGTATAGTAGTTAACATGATGTGACAGCAGTATCCTGCATTGTGACATGCAACAATAAACAAATCATTTAAAAATTGGGGTCCACAAGTCTAAGACCACTAGGGAAAGTTTGATAATTTATTACACATTTACAAATTATAGCACAATTATTAGCACAACAATTTTGTGAAACTTACTTTATTATTTAAACTTTGTTTATTATCAGGATTAAATTAGACTTATTTTTATATGGACTTTTAGATTCCACTGTATATGTATTTTTTTTTTTTTTTTTGTAACAACTGATGTCCATGTTATTTGTAAACTGCCCAAATCTATTAAAAATGTTAAACAATTCTCAAAAAGAACCAAAAAGAGAATTACATAAGGTGAAAGTAGCTTTACGAGCAAAGGTTTAGGCATAAGATATAAGTGTGCTATACAAATATTGTACAACTCGGCTGACCTCACACAAAAGGGCTGGGCACTGGGTAGAGCTGTCCTGCATTACCTACTATGTTATTTGAGAGCTTTGGAAAGAACACTTTACTCAGACTGACTGCTCTTAGACATTAGCTTCTAAGGTGACTAATAGTACCTACAGTATATAGGTAACTACAGTACAATGAGTGTCTAGGATACACCAGGTTTATGATCAAAAATGAAAGCACATGAGTTAAAATACACATTCATAATAGATATACATGGTTTTTCTGCAACCACTAAAAGTTTCCACTAACAGTTACTGGGAAAGTGTCTAGAATCAATCCATTAACAACACCATTTGAAGACAGCCAGCTATGCTTTGTTTTTTTACTTATAAGAAACAAAAATATAGGGACGAGCAACTTCACATACCAGATGGGACCATGAAGAGGTGCAGATGCAGCAGATATTTGATGCGTCATCGTTTCATTGTGCATGTGAGGTGCTGAAGTGGACAGCTCCGCTGTAATTAGAAAAACTCCTACAGCAGACAAAGCAGTCAGTATTCTGTACTTGTGCCCATGTCTTTAGGGAGTGCCTGTATCACATTATCAGAGAACTGGCAGGAGGCCCATATCAGCTTAAGGTGGACTACAACTTTGTCAAGAAGTGTTTTTATCATCTGGTCAAACTCAGATTTTACAGACAAATCTTCTACCATAAGGAGTCATGCACAAAACTAATATATAATCTATAGCCTAGTAAATTATCTCTCTCTCTCTATATGCTCTCTCTCTCTCTCTCTCTCTCTCTCTCTCTATATATATATATATATATATATATATATTGTATTTCAACTAAAATTTAATTTGAAGTTTTGAATTGAGCAGGATTGCTAGGTAAAGGGATAGTACAGTCAACAAAAAAACATCGTAAATGAGTAATGAGGTCCAAAACAGGATTGGACCCCACTAACTTTTAATGTATGGAAAACCCAAAAAGATGACAGAATTTTCATTGTTAGGTAAACTATCCCTTTAAAATAAAAAAAGACTAAGTGGTTTATTAGATATATTTTGCATGTTGTCAAAAATGTTCCTCATTCTCACACCTCTTTTCAGGTTTTAAACACCCAGACCACAATGAGACATGGGTTAACTTAATAACCATCATTGCAGAAAAAGAACGAATGTTCAAAGAGAATGTGAGAAGTCATTATCCTCTATTTACTGTGATAACTAGACCAAACCCAATTATATTAAATAGACAGATACATACAGTACTATATACCGTAATAAGAAGAAAATGTATTATTTATGTAAATGAAATGGATGGAGAATTTTGTGAGGCGCGTTATGAATTATTTTTGCTTCTTAGATGGACAATGGAAAGAGGCTGACTGTTTTGGCCATTTATGTCAATACAAGGATTAAAAATCAGACAAATTGGGCCAGAAAACTCAATGCGGAATGTGTGGAGCAAAGTTAGCGTATCTCCATCGTAGAAAGACACGGCTCCTTTCGGGATATCAACCCAAATTCCAAGTTTTTGGATTGTTTTCCTCAGTGTCAGGGACTTTTCATTTGAGTCCTGACAAGCAAGATATTTTCCATTACCATGATACATGTAGCAGAACACATTGTTAAAGTCACTGTTGCGACGCTCAGAATCCTGATCTCTGGTAGCTGACCAATATGACAGGCCAATCAACCAATAGGGTTTCTTCCAGACGGCCACCTCCCAGTAGTGGGAGCCACTGGAGAATCTCTCCTTGACCTGGACGCTGTATGGAGCGCTGATGTTTGTTTTCTGTTTCCTTTCTGGGATTGGTTTCGTACTCCAGTGCACCTCCAGCTTGTCTGCTGAGACCTCTAACTCGGGGTGTGCTGTCTCTGGGTCCAAACTTACAGCTCTAAAACCTGCAGGTAGGCAAAGTTTGATATGTTACACTATAAGGAAGGATTATTGTACTTTTTATTTAATCACACTTACTAGACCACAGCCGCTGAGTGTTCTGAAAGACAACTTCATCTAAGTTATCAACCAGCTGTTCGACTGTCTTCATCTTGTCTGTGGTGTTATACTCTTGCTCTATCGCAGACACAAGTGGCAATTCCACCTGGGACCTATACGAATGATGAGGGATTCTTGTATACAACGATTTTGGTATTAATGTATCATAGAATAATGGGGATTTATTTTAAAGAATTACAATGGTCATTACAGTCCCTATAAAATAAAGAATTATTTTATGGAGGTATATAAAAATATTTGTTCTCATAATCCATTGACAAGTCGGAGGGATATGGTGATGGGAAAAATATGAGATGGGAGGAAAGTATATATTTCAATGCTTTTGTGTTCACTTGCAAAAGTTTTGTATTCCCCTGAGAAACTTTACGTTCCTCTGAGAAAGATTTCTCGGTGGAATGCAAACATTTTGCGAGCGGACGCAAAGTTTCTCAGAGGAACCCAACATTTACGAGAGAATGCAAAAGCATAATTTTTCCTCCCATCTCATATTTTTTCATCACCAACCTTTAGGGGCTCTGTTGATTAGTATAACTTAAAGGGAATGCAGTAAAAAAGACTCACCCAAGGCTGTGTTTTTGGAGATGCTGCAAAAAAAATAGTTTTCTGTTATTGATAGATTACAGATTTTTTTAAAAATGTGCACTCAAAAATAAACGACACAGACTGTGAAACTATAATGCACCTGGAGAAATATTATGTCATTTTCTTCCTCGAGGAGAGATTGGCTTGATCTTAGGGCAGCATTAATATCTTTAACATGACACTCCAGTGACTCATTTCTCCATCTCAGCCACTTGGTGGTGTAAAATTCTTCTGTTTCCAAAATGGCCAACATCAGCTTCTGATCCTCCTCAATCTGGGCTTTTATCTGGTTGTATTTATCAACTATTCGGAGTCTGTATGCTTCTGCGTTTTCCTGAGAACCACCACAAGAAAAGTCAAAGCCTGGTGAACCCATAAATTGACAAAGAAACCACATTAGATTATCTCTTGCTACAAACCCAATTCCAAAAAAGTTGGGACACTGTACAAATTGTGAATAAAAAAAGGAATGCAATAATTTACAAAACTCATGAACTTATATTTTATTCACAATAGAATATAGATAACATATAAAATGTTGAAAATTAGACATTTGGAAATGTCATGCCAAATATTGGCTCATTTTGGATTTCATGAGAGCTACACATTCCAAAAAAGTTGGGACAGGTAGCAATAAGAGGCCAGAAAAGTTAAATGTACATATAAGGAACAGCTGGAGGACCAATTTGCAACTTATTAGGTCAATTGGCAACATGATTTGGTATAAAAAGAGCCTCTCAGAGTGGCAGTGTCTCTCAGAAGTCAAGATGGGCAGAGGATCTATATATATATCTGTAGAATTATAAATAATCAAGTCAAGTAGAAGAAAAAAGTAAAAAAAATAAGAATAAAGAAGTGGAATAAATAATTGAAGTAGACTGTGCAGTGAGTAAACTGTAGACTTATAAATATGTGGTTAACAAATGTATAAAGAGTATAATGTGCAAACAGGTTTATAACAGGTTGTTACACAGTAACAACGAGAACAGAAAGTGCAGTGCAATGTCAGTGTATCGATGTTTATCCTGAAGTGGAGTCACGTGATGTTAAGTTCAGGAGTCTGATGGCCTGGGGGAAGAAGCTCCTCCTGAGTCTCTCAGTTTTGGCCATCAGGCTTCGGAAGCGCTTACCAGATGGCAGCAGCGTGAAATGAGGGTTTGCAGGGTGATTCGAGTCCTTGATGATCTTAGTAGCTCTACCTTTGCAGCGTTTGGTGTAGACGTCCTGCAGAGACGGGAGAGCTGACCCTGAGATACGCTCGGATAAGCGCACGACTCTTTGCAGGGCTTTGCGATCATGACTGGTGCTGTTCCCATACCATGCTGTGATGCACTGAGTTAATACACTTTCTATCGCCGCTAAATAGAAAGTTTTCAGGATAGCTGAAACCCTGAATTTCCTCAGCTGGTGCAGGTGGTACAGTCTTTGCCTGGCTTTTTTCACCTGTGTCTGAATGTGAGCAGTCCAGGTCAGGTCCTCGGAGATGTTTACACCCAGGTACTTGAAGCTGCTCACTCTCACTACTGGTGACCCGCTGATCATGAGGGGGGAGTATGTCCGTTGCTGTCTCTTCCTGAAGTCCACAATCATTTCTTTGGTCTTGCCAACATTCAGAGAGAATGTTAGACGGAGAATGTTAGACGGGCCCGCATCACATACAGGAATGCTACTGTAATGGAAATCACAACATGGGCTCAGGAATACTTCCAGAAAACATTGTCGGTGAACACAATCCATCGTGCCATTCGCCGTTGCTGGCTAAAACTCTATAGGTCAAAAAAGAAGCCATATCTAAACATGATCCAAAAGCGCAGGCGTTTTCTCTTTTAAAATGGACTGTGGCAAAGTGGAAAACTGTTCTGTGGTCAGACCAATCAAAATTTGAAGTTCTTTTTGGAAAACTGGGACACCATGTCATCCGGACTAAAGAGGACAAGGACAACCCAAGTTGTTCTCAGCGCTCAGTTCAGAAGCCTGCATCTCTGATGGTATGGGGTTGCATGAGTGCGTGTGGCATGGGCAGCTTACACATCTGGAAAGGCACCATCAATGCTGAAAGGTATATCCAAGTTCTAGAACAACATATGCTCCCATCCAGACGTCGTCTCTTTCAGGGAAGACCTTGCATTTTCCAACATGACAATGCCAGACCACATACTGCATCAATTACAACATCATGGCTGTAGAAGAAGGATCCGGGTACTGAAATGGCCAGCCTGCAGTCCAGATCTTTCACCCATAGAAAACATTTGACGCATCATAAAGAGGAAGATGCGACAAAGAAGACCTAAGACAGTTGAGCAACTAGAAGCCTGTATTAGACAAGAATGGGACAACATTCCTATTCCTAAACTTGAGCAACTTGTCTCCTCAGTCCCCAGACGTTTGCAGACTGTTATAAAAAGAAGAGGGGATGCCACACAGTGGGAAACATGGCCTTGTCCCAACTTTTTTGAGATGTGCTGATGCCATGAAATTTAAAATCAACTTATTTTTCCCTTAAAATGATACATTTTCTCATTTTAAACATTTGATATGTCATCTATGTTGTATTCTGAATAAAATATTGAAATTTGAAACTTCCACATCATTGCATTCTGTTTTTATTCACAATTTGTACAGTGTCCCAACTTCTTTGGAATCGGGTTTGTACAATGGATCTGAATAGTTTTGCCACTTCATTCATTAAAAAAAAAAAAAAAGTATTATTGCAAATCAAAATTAACTGAGAAGTGCAGTATGCAATAATTTTCTGGTTTAATTGGTTATGATTCAGAAAGCTTATATTGGAATACCCACCGACACCTCTGAAAATAATGGCTCCAAATCTTGCATAGCAGACTCTGCTAAATGTTTCCTCTGTAGAAGAAGTGATTTGTTTGTCTCCAATACCTTCTAAAAAAACAAAGAGATATGTTTCCATAAATTCTCAATACACTGTTACTTCACACTAAATTATAGGCATAATAATGGTCCATAAAATAATGTTATTTAACTGATAAAAATATATGAGTCAAAATAGATCTCTTAAAGGGATACCCAAAATTTAAAAATTCTGTCATCATTTACTCACCCTAAAGTTGTTCCAGACTTATATGAATTTCTTTCTTCTGCTGAACACAAAAGAAGATATTTTGAAGAATATGGGTAACTAAACAGTTGATGGATGGACCCCTTTGACTTCCACAGTAGGGGAAAAAATACTACGCAAGTCAATGTGGTCCATCAACTGTTTTGTTACCGACATTCTTTAAAATATCTTTTGTGTTCAACAGAACAAAGAAACTCATACAGGTTTGGAGCAACTTGAGGGTGAGTAAATGACAGAATTTACTTCTATGATGAGCATGTCATTTCATTTCTGTACTAAATTATATGTATTTATAATATACAACACTTATATAATATTTATATATAAAAGTATATGTATAAGTTTACTTTTAACAACATGTACATTTGAACTTGAAGAACAAGAACTTGGCACATGTTTAAAATGTTCGATTAATATATCATAGACACTTCTATTTGTAATTGATCTATCAAATTAACCATATTTTTTCACTCATTAAAACCAATTTTTCAAGAATTTAAGCCCCTACCTTGAATTCTGAGCATGCCTCTTGCAGCGTAACAGCTTGGTGGTTTTTGTGTGACCCAACCGCAATGCACAGACAACACACAGTGGTCTGGTCCTCCTGACAAAATAGTTTCAGCTCCTCCCCGTGCTCCTTACACTTGAAGGAAATCAAGTCCTCTGTCACTTCGATGAGAGAGTGCCCTCTTAAAGCCTCTCTTTGCTGGTGCAGGAGAGTGTGAGCAGAGCACAAGGAGGCATCGCAGGTGAGGCAGCTCTTCACTGCCACCTCAGTCTTCCCAATGCACTGATCACACATAATAATGGAGGGTGGCTTATGAGATGATCCTTCCTGCGAAGATGCTCTTGAAAAGACATCCTGAACTTTCCTCTGAAGATCTGAGTTGATCTCAAGCTTAAGGTCAGAAGGAAGGAGGATCTGACACTCCGGACAGAACAGTGGACCATCACTAGATGTTTTGGGATCATCCATGTTCCAGACCACTTGGATGCAGGTTTGACAGAAGTTGTGCCCACATGGAAGGCGTACAGGGTCTGTAAAGGGCTCTACACAAACAGGACATTTTAGGTTGTCTTCTTGAGCGTCCATGTCAGCAGACCTTCTACTGTCTGTGTGGTGGCTTGACATGAATATTTCAAAGATGAGGATCAGTTTTCAGTGCCATTTTGTTATAAGTGTATTTAATTACAATAAGCTTTGCATGTAATACAACAATATATAACATATTTTAAAATAACTGACATGCAGTTCACATTCAAGTCCTTCTTGTTTCAAGTCCAACCTCAAATATTTAAGTTAACCACACCGAAAGTGGTTTAAGTGTCCAAAAAATAGGGGAAAATCCATTTTAAAATGTAATTTTTGTTCTAAACATATTTAGAATAATTTCAATATTTGTAACTGTAATTTCTGTCTAACAGCATTTAGTATAAATGCAATTTTTTTTGTGGGTTGGATTAAAATACACATTACGTATTTACAAATTAATTTGAAAGCTAATGTCTATACCCCACAATTATTTTATTCATCCAAATGCACATAGCTAAACATGCTTACCATGTTTACTTTCTAAAATGTGCCTCAAAAGCTATTTCTTCCGTTTGTTGCCTTGGTAACCACAATATTTTCTGTCCCATTACAGAAAATAACGATATAATTGCCAGTTTTTCATTTATATATGACGAGAGGCTAATGTGGTGCTAATAAAATACGGCCTGTTTTGTTTCCAACTTGTCTAGCAACTACATAAGACGATTGATAATCGCACTGTCGCTAGGTGGCAGTGTGTCTGTTATGGCGATGTAAATTCCACACACACAAAAACAACGAGGAAAACGTTTGTAGTCTCATGTGACGTTCACTCTGTACGCGGGAATTTCGAGATCGCTGTTGAGATGCAGCAAAAGTCATTTATGCAAGAAATCTGCTGTTTTTTGTTTTATGAGAAAGCACACGTGAACACCGTTTGGATGCCCGTTGCTCTGAGAGAAAATCTCTTTCTGGCCGAGCTAGATTTGAGCTTAGAGCAGTGTCTGTCTTTATGTGCCGCTGTCACAGTAATGTGAGAGGTTTTTAAGTTTTGATACCAGTACAGCTGCTTCGTGATATTGTTTTTTCTTTTTTTTTAGTCATTTTATTCACTTACAGTCCACGATGATGAAGTGTAAATCCAGCAGATCTTCCGTAAGTAACGTATTTGATAGTCACATCTGATGTTTTGTTGAGCATACTCATCTAGCTATCTATCTAGATATAACGTTACATTTCATCCGTTGTGAAAGTGTACTAACATTTTTGTTGTCATTGTAGATGGTCAGTGGAGTTCAGTCAAACATTTCTGCCTTTTTCCTCTCAAAGGTAAGCGCATCATACGAGTCTAGATAACTTATTTTGATAGCTCACCCAAAAATGAAAATTTGCTACACAAAAGATTCTTTCTTTCTTTTGTACAACACAAAAGATTAGTGACTGACAGCCTCATTCATTATTCACTATTCATTATATTTTGTCCAAATAATAAAAGAAAATGGGATCAAATTATTTATGCTACAAACTGGTGTTTTATTACTGTAATAATAATACAACAAATACCAGTTTGCAGTTTCAAAACACTGTTTTTGCACAGTTAAAATAAATCCTAATAAATTAGCCCGAAATCTATCTACAGTTCAGTCAGAGATAACATTTCAAAATGAAAGGTGTGTATTTTTTTGTTATTAGGAAAATGTATTCATCAGAGTAAATGGAGTGACTCAAAACCTTATTTTGTCATTAAGGAACTTTTTTTTTTTTTAAAGCCCTTGACTTTTATTTTGAATCTGTGAAATAAAAAGCCCCCAAAACTGTCTATCTTAAATGAATTTAATATATGTTTGTTGTGATGTCCTTTAATTTTAAATACATTTTTATGTGGTTACTTTTTATGTGGTTACTAAGTTCTCTAAATGAATTCCTTAGCAATGCATATTGTGAAAAATGTAAAAATGTATATATTTACGGTAGGAAATTTACAAAATATCTTGGAACATGGAACTTTATTTAATATCCTAATGATATCGAAAAATAATAATATTGACCCAAACAATGTATTGATGGCTATTACAACTAATATACCCGTGCAACTTATGACTGGTTTTGTGGTCCAGGGTCACAAATGTCTTGAGAACCTACTGAATTGTTTTGTATTTTTGAAATTTAAAAAAAATAAATACAAAATAAACAGGATGCAAATGACATCGGGAATCTTGCACTTTCAAGTTTAAAATGGCTTTGCCTACTCTTACATTAAAATAATGTGGATAACCTCACCTTTATGTTTTTTCAGGTTTCACCAAAGTCACCTAAAAGAATTGAAACTGGAATTACAGGAGCCCCCGTTTCATTGAAGACTTGTTTTATGGAGGATGAAAATGTCCCCTGCTCCCCAAACCCATTTGCTGTTCCAGAGACGCCTGACAGTCTGAGGACCGAGAACCCTTCCGACACTTCATATGAGAACCGCTCGCCTGTGTCCCGTGGTCTACATACTAAAGGTGTCAGGGGTAAACCTAGCCTGATAGCACGTAAGCTGATGCAGCCACAGAACAACAGCAGTCCAGAGTCAGAGGACACTTTTGAGTTTAAGAATGGCGTATGTCACTCGGGCTCTGCAAAGAGGTTGTTGCACAGCTCAGAAAACATCCAGAGTGCCAAGCGGTCCAGGACCATGCAAGTTCAGAAACCACCTGAGTGCGACACAAGCTTACCAGTGACGAAGCGGAAGGAGTCTTTGAGAACGATCTCTGTAATGTTCCCGAAGAGTCCAGAGAAAAAAACCAAAGCTGAGTCTGTTAGTTTTGAGACTAGCCGACTGGCAACTGGACCTTATGTGAAAATGAATGGTAAAACAAATGCTTTCTCAAAGCTCTCCAAAAAATCCTCTAATCAGCTGAACTTTAGTACCAGTGAGAAAGAGAATTCACTTGCTCTTAATGTGAAGCCGGAGATAGGCATGAGTGCAGTTTCTGGAACAAATGTGAAGCCGGAGATAGGCATGGGTGCAGTTTCTGGAACAAATGTGAAGCCGGAGATAGGCATGGGTGCAGTTTCTGGAACAAATGACTTGGATCTTGTGATGTCATATAGTTCATGGATAAAACATGGGTCTACTGAAGTAAAGGAGACTTTTCTCAACTGTCCTATTACCAAGAAGAGGTCCATGAGTTCTGCTGAGCTTCAAGTGAAAGAAAAAATTGCTGATGGAAAAACTCTACCAGCACCATTTGAGGATGATTTTACTGATTTGATAGATGATTGGTTTGATGATGGCATGGAACAAAAATCTGAGGCGCCAAAACCCAAGAAGTTCAGTCATGAGTATGAATATTTCATTCAACCTATTTATGTGTACATAACTGAGCTTTTATTTGATGATTTTTGTTTATTAAAACTGAACATATATTTTTCCTTGACTTTTAGAAAAACCAAAGGCATACCAGAGCATGTTGTACTGGCCTCTGGTGTTCATAACCGATACTGGGTACTGGATGTTCAAGACGTCACTTCATCACGAAGTTGCACCGAAAAACACTTAACCATCACCTGCTCAAAGACGACACAGTCCGCAGAGACTTGTATTCTCAAAGATGGCTGGTACGAAATGTTACTTGACTATGAGAAAGATTCTTGAGAGTTCTTTCTTTTTTAACTTTTCATCCTCCCTTTTTTTTTTTTAAAGGGAGAGTTCTCCGGTTGCGGTGGGGGATATCATTCACTTGGAAGGGAGGTGTGTTTCTGGCTTGTGGACGATTGATAGAGACTCCGGTTTCCTGGTTCTGCTGCCTGACCTGCTGATCTCTGGGACCAGCATTGCCAGCAGTATTCGCTGTATGAGGAGAGGGGTGCTGGGAGAGATGTTTAAGGTGTGGAAGTTTAATGTTGTGAATGTGCCTTACTATCGTCTAAAAGTTTGTATGAATGTTTTTTTTTTTTTTTTTTTTTTTTTTTTTGGGGGGGGGCTGCATGCAGTTGATCAAAAGTAAATTACATTAATAATGTTACAAAAAGTAAATATTTCAAATAAATGCTGTTCGTCTGAACGTTCTACTGATCAAATAATCCTGAAAAATATCTTTTTCCATTAATTGATGATGCAAACCATGCTATGTTCCTTAATTGTCTTACAGTACATCAAATGTTAGTGTTTCAAATAATCCAAACTCTTGTGTGTGATTTTTAAACAGGCATTTGATGGTGGATCTAAGCAGATGCTAAATGGTACCATAGTTCATGATATCTTCCAAAAAGCAGCCATGTCCTCAGATTTCTCTCCAGAGAGGATACAGACATTTGCCTCAGAGGCCCTAAAAAGCCCCAACCACCTCGGACAAATGTAAGAGCTATTAGGCGACATAAATTCCATGTTTAGAGGCACAACTTATATCATAGTAATACAGCGTTTGACCACAGTAGTGATGCTCCTAATGTTATGTCATTGCCTTATGAGGATTGTGAAATGTCTTGTGTTTGATTAATTAGGTACAGTCTAAAGCTGACTCAGGCTGACATGAGACAGGAAGTTGATGAATATCTTCCAACTTTAGCTGAGTGGGCAAAACAATACCTCCACACTTCACCACAGGCTGGACAAAAGCAGCTCACCCTGAAACTGTGAGTTTATAGTTCAGTGTTTATAGTTCTTCAAACAAGCAATTGCAGCATGCCAAGAAGGCTCTCAGCTTTTTTCTGGTTTGTTCATTATGGATTAACTTAATGGTTTGTGTGGTTATTTCCTATCAGCCCTAGCGACGGGGCTCTGAGCAAGCAAGATGCAACCTGTAGCTTGACGGTCACAGATTTTGCAGACATCGAGGAGAACATCTGGTGTCCAAGTTTTGGCCTGAAGGGGAAGATAGATGTCACCGCTGGAGTCAGGATTCATCGGAGAGGCAGAAAGCCCATAGAAAGGATTGTGCCACTGGAGCTGAAAACCGGCAAGGAGTCCAACTCCATTGAGCATCGCAGTCAAGTACAAAATGCTTCAGAAAATGCTTTAGATATGTCACATACAAAAAAAAAATCACTTTTTATTACAGACATTTTATTTGCGTTCAAGGTTATTCTGTACACATTAATGAGCTCAGCTAGACGTTGTGATCCAGAGGCCGGTTTCCTTATCTACTTGAAGACTGGCAGTCTACATCCTGTTGTGGGCAACCACATGGACAGGAGAGGTTGTGTTTTTTTTCTTTTCTTTTTTTTCTTTTTATGTACTGCATATCCAAATATTTTGTCATCATTTACTCACACTCATGTCAATCCAAACCCATAAGACTTTCATTTATCTTTAAAAAACAACTGATTCTGTCCTTAAGGTTCTTGTGGAAGCTCAAACATGCTTGCTTGATAAGCGTAAACAAACCAATTGGTTCTCGCAATAAATCTTTTCATCATAAAACGTGATAGTGTCTCTCATTTGGATTGTCTTTACAAGCTGTTTGAATTCAGGGAGTTGTTTCAATTAAGGGACAGAAATCCCTTAGATATGTAGAAATATATCTACATATCTACTACTTATGTTTTGGGAGTGGCATGAGGGTGAATAATGAATGACAGCATTTTCATAGTCCCTTTAGTTTCATACAAATATTACAAATTAGAGCTGATGTACTTATAGTCATAACAATGTAACATCACAATCAAATGTAACCTTACATATGCTGATTAATATTTTTTTACATCACAGAGCTGATTAAAATAAGGAACTCTTTGGCCCATCACATCGGCAACAACCTGGTCAAGGTGGATGGTAGAAGTCATATGGCCCCATTGCCTGCCATTGTATCTGACCAGCAGGCTTGCAAGTACTGTCCTCAGAAAAGAAACTGTGCGGTTTACAACAGGTACTGTTTTTCTCTCGTCATGTGTAATTTTCCAACTTCAAACAAAGTTCTTTAATCAGTTAAGCTTTAGCTGAAATGTATCATTTGTGTAGAGCTGTAGAGAGAGATCCTGTGGGGAGCTGTAGTGAAGTACCACAGGCTTTTGTGCAGTCAGAGAGCGAGCACCTCAGCCAGATGCACCTCCAGTACTTCAGACACTGGCTCCTGCTCTGCACGCTGGAGGCTCTCACCATGGAGAATAAAGGAGGTCGGCGCAATATCTGGCTTCAGACTTCCCAGCAGAGGTGGGTGTTTTCTAAAATGTGAGTTGTACACTGTGTTAGTTCACCCTAAATTAAAAACATTGATTTACTTGCCTTCATATTGTTTCAAACCCATTTGGAAGACTTTCATTCATCTTTGAAACACAAATGAAGATATTTTTAATGAAACCTGAGAGATTTCTGGCCCTCCATTGAAAGTCCATTCCACTAAGACCTTTTAGCACCTAAGCATGCAGATTGCATTCAGGCAAGTACCGTTCTCCTGGCAGCCGCCAAACCCAGACTCATCCATCGGATTGCCAGACAGAGAAGCGTCTCTACAGCTCTAGAATCCAGTGGTGGCGGGCTTCTGACGCTTTGCATTGCATTTGGTGATGTAAGGCTTGGATGCAGCTGCTCGGCCATCATGGAAACCCATTCCATGAAGATCTCTACGCACTGTTCTCAAGCTAATTTGAAGGCCACAAAGTTTGGAGGTCTGTAGCTATTGACTTTTTGGGAGTTGGGACTTCTGCTCACTGTGCGCCTCCGCATGCGCTGATCCCGCTCTGATTTTACGTGGCCTACCACTTTGTGGCTGAGTTTCTGTTGTTCCTAATTGCTTCCACTTTGTTATAATACCACTAACAGTTGATCGTGGAATATATACAGGTGCTGGTCATATAATTAGAATATCATCAAAAAGTTGATTTTATTTCACTAATTCCATTCAAAAAGTGAAACTTGTATATTTTATTCATTCATTACACACAGACAGATATATTTCAAATGTTAATTTATTTTCATTTTGATAATTATAACTGACAACTAAGGAAAATCCCAATTAGAATTAGAATATTACTTAAGACCAATACAAAGAAAGGATTTTTAGAAATCTTGGCCAACTGAAAAGTATGAACATGAAAAGTATGAGCATGTACAGCACTCAATACTTAGTTGGGGCTCCTTTTGCCTGAATTACTGCAGCAATGCGGCATGGCATGGAGTCGATCAGTCTGTGGCACTGCTCAGGTATTATGAGAGCCCAGGTTGCTCTGATAGTGGCCTTCAGCTCTTCTGCATTGTTGGGTCTGGCATATCGCATCTTCCTCTTCACAATAGCCCATAGATTTTCTATGGGGTTAAGGTCAAGCGAGTTTGCTGGCCAATTAAGAACAGGGATACCATGGTCCTTAAACCAGGTGCTGGTTGCTTTGGCACTGTGTGAAGGTGCCAAGTCCTGTTGGAAAATGAAATCTGCATCTCCATAAAGTTGGTCAGCAGCAGGAAGCATGAAGTGCTCTAAGACTTCCTGGTATACGGCTGCGTGGACCTTGGACCTCAGAAAACACAGTGGACCAACACCAGCAGATGACATGGCATCCCAAACCATCACTGACTGTGGAAACTACACTGGACCTCAAGCAACGTGGATTGTGTGCCTCTTTTCTCTTCCTCTGGGACCCTAATTTCCAAAGGAAATGCTAAATTTACTTTCATCAGAGAACATAACTTTGGTCCACTCAGCAGCAGTCCAGTCCTTTTTGTCTTTAGCCCAGGCGAGACGCTTCTGACGCTGTCTGTTGTTCAAGAGTGGCTTGACACAAGGAATGCGACAGCTGAAACCCATGTCTTGCATACGTCTGTGCGTAGTGGTTCTTGAAGCACTGACTCCATCTGCAGTCCACTCTTTGTGAATCTCCCCCACATTTTTGAATGGGTTTTGTTTCACAATCCTCTCCAGGGTGTGGTTATCCCTATTGCTTGTACACCTTTTTTCTACCACATCTTTTCCTTCCCTTGGCCTCTCTATTAATGTGCTTGGACACAGAGCTCTGTGAACAGCCAGCCTCTTTTGCAGTGACCTTTTATGTCTTGCCCTCCTTGTGCAAGGTGTCAATGGTCGTCTTTTGGACAACTGTCAGGTCAGCAGTCTTCCCCATGATTGTGTAGCCTACAGAGCTAGACTGAGAGACCATTTAAAGGCCTTTGCAGGTGTTTTGAGTTCATTAGCAGATTAGAGTGTGGCACCAGGTGTCTTCAATATTCAACCTTTTCACAATATTCTAATTTTTCTAAAATTTGGGATTTTCCTTAGTTGTCAGTTATAATCATCAAAATTAAAAGAAATAAACATTTGAAATATATCAGTCTGTGTGTAATGATTGAATATAATATACAAGTTTTCCTTTTTGAATGGAATTAGTTAAATAAATCAACTTTTTGATGATATTCTAATTATACGACCAGCACCTGTAGTAGTGAGGAAATTTCACTAATAGACTTATTGCACAGGTGGCAACACGGTACCACACTGACTGAGCTCCTGAGAGTGACCCATTCTTTCACAAATGTTTGTAAAGCAGTCTGCACGCCTAGGTGTTTGATTTTTATATACCTGTGGCCATGGAAGTGATTGGAAAACCTGAATTCAATGATTTGGAGGGGTGTCTCAATACTTTTGGCAATGTAGTGTATAATTTAGGCTTCAAATCATTGTTTTATTTCATATGAACTTTGAGCTTCTGAAAATGTAGTAAATGGACAGGAAGTAAATGATTTCATTTTGTTCATTATCCTTCCCCCCGGCCCCATGAATTATAGACCCTAAGCAGATTAACAGTGTTTGTTTAGATTAATTGAATGGTTTTGTCCTTAATGAATGTCCCTGATGCATCCCTGTTCTTATGTTGTTCATTCTCAGGGAGAAAAGTGGTGGCTGCGCGGGTAACATGTGGTTAGCTGGAGGCGTCAATGTCCTATCTGATGGTGTATATAAGCACAGCTTTGAAAGGAAGGAAAGTGAACAGACTCTTACCGGGCTGATAGTGGGCGACAGGATTGTGGTCAGCGATCAGGACTCTGTGCTTATAGGCCTGGCTACAGGATACGTCACAGAAATAACAGTCAGTGGAGTAACTTGCTCTTTGGACAAGTAAGTATCTTGCAGATGCTTTTCATGTTCATGTTGATCATTTTGTAATTCATTTTACCTGAATCTGAAGTGTTCAAGGGTACATCAAAGCTTAATACCACATTCCTATCATTTCAGAAACCTCTCTAAGTATTCCTCAAACACAGTTTTCCGGCTGGACCAGGATGAAGGTGCAGGTGGTCTTAGCACTCATCTAGGAAACCTGTCTATGTTAATGGAGAACTCTCCAACCAGGTCTAATCATAATTTCCTTTTGTTGTCTCTTAAAATTGTGTGTTTTGTTCTATATGAAAAGCTCAATATCTAAATTTTTATGCAGTGAAAGATTGAGGGAGTTGATTGTGGAATTCAGGCCTCCCCAGTTCATTGACAGCCTCAGCAGTGTTTTGCCACGAGACGCCAAGGACACTGTGGCCAACATTCTGAAAGGTGTGTTCATACGCCACCTTCTCCTGATAGTCTTCTCTCACTGAACCATAATTTCACTCTTTCTGCAGTGAGCTGCTTTCAAACATGACCTTGATGTGTTCTTGTGAATAATAGAGCATCTTTGCTCCTCAGGGCTCGCAAATTCGCCCGCCCAACGTCCCGGGGCTAATGTGTTTTCCAGTCGCGCTACCAAAATGTATCACCGCACTGCCCGACGGGCTATCTTAAATGGTGAAATAAAATCCCTTTCTTGATGTGTGTTGTTCACACTCTTGAATATGATCGCGGAGGTTTTGATCATGCTGATTTGACCACTGTGAAGTTTAGCTGATCGGTTTCACACCACACAAACAAGTAGTGCTGAAAAGCAGAAGCTGTGCGTATGGAGAGCGGGAAAAGCGCACGCCGTTGTGCTTTTCACACTGCCAGCGTTTGTCACGTGCAGCTGAACCGCTGCGCTTGTGTACTGTCGTCCATTCGGTCACCCTTTCCGCTGTTCTCCTCCGACCCCTGTCTGTTTCGTGCTTTGATTTATGATTTATGATGCGCAGCATATATCTGCTGAGAATGCGACCATGTTGCCCTCTTTTCCAAACGCATTCATATAAATTGTTTCTATATCCACTGATCGGGCGGGCTAAGCACTAAAAAATAAATAACATTCAATTAATTGTTGGTGGATGAAAGATAAATCATTATTGTGTTTGTTTGATAAAGACACAGCTCTCATATCATAGTAAAATGTAACAAACGTGCATTATTTTTTTACTTCCATTTTCAACTCTTCAGGAAAAACCAATCAAGGAAAACATACGCCTAGAACACCTCCTAGTGGACATTATATAAAACACAAAGGAGTTATTTAAAAAATAACAAATATGGTAAACACATAAGTGTTGTTTAATAACTTAGCAAATCTGTGAAACACAATGTATATATGACAGAAAACTAATAAAGCCTATATCCAGTCTTAGCTTGGGCTGAACATATTTAGTGTTGTGTGTTCGGGAACTGCACTGACGGAAACGGTGACAATTTAAGATCGTGTTTAGACTATTAAGGAAATGTAATTTTGCCAAAGAACTTACTACTTTACATTTATTTTTTTGTTGCTGAATGAAAGAGATTGCATGCGCAGTGGACAAAATTGTGAAAATAGATTCAGTTCTGCTGATCCCAAAAAAGACAGGTCATGATAGAAATTCAAAGAAATAGAATACATGTGAACCAAATACATGTGCTTTTGTTTGTGTTTTTGATTGATATTTCGACTCCAGTCCAATTTTCTACATGAAAATGCTCTCTTTTTTTTTTTTATTTTTTTATTTTTATTATTATTATTATTTGGGCTAGTCAGTTTCTTTTCGGGCTACCAAAATATCAAGAGTGCCTGGCCGAAGGGCTACCAGGCATTTTGAAATTTTGCGATCCCTGCTCCTACATGATGTGTTTTAATCATATTTTGCTTCTCAGGGCTCAATAAACCACAGAAACAAGCCATGAAAAAAGTACTACTGTCCAGAGATTACACGCTTATTGTGGGAATGCCAGGTACTGGGAAAACTACCACCATTTGTACACTGGTAAGAGCTAATTTATGAATTCAGTTTATATTCAGTAAAAACTTATGCATAAATAAATGTAAAGTTAATTTTGTTTACATTACTTTTTTCCTCCCTCTTTCTGACCCGTAGAATGAAACTGAATGTCTATGCTAGTGGTTTCTATATGCAAAGGAATATTAATCAACATTTATTTTGCTCTTCCTTGATTTAAAGGTGCGGATACTCCATGCTTGTGGTTTTAGTGTTCTTCTAACTAGCTACACCCACTCTGCTGTGGACAACATCCTCCTAAAACTGAAGAGGTTTAAGATCGGCTTCCTGCGACTGGGTCGTACTCAAAAAGTGCACCATGACATCCTGCCCTTCACAGAGGAGTCATGTCGTGCTAGAGGCATGCAAACGCTAGAAGAGCTGGAACAACTGTACAGTAAAGAAGTAATACATATTGAAGTCCTCTGTCTTCTACAATATATAACACACACACACTACAGTTCAAAAGTTTGGTCTCTATAAGATTTATAATGCTTTTTAAAAGTCTTATGTTCACCAAGATGGCATTTATTTGATCAAAAATACAGTAAAATAGTAATATTGTGAAATATTATTACAATTTAAAATTGTAATTGTAATTTAAAATCTTCATTGTCACATGATCCTTCAGAAATCATTCTCATTTGCTGATTTGGTGCTCAAAAACATTTCTTATTATCATCAATGTTGAAAACAGTTATGCTGCTGAATATTTGTATACAAACCATGATAAAAAAATTCAATTCATTAATGTATAGAAAGTAAAAAAAACAGCATTTATTTGAAATAGAAATCTTTTGTATCCATTTAAATGTTTTTATTTAAAGTTTGGCGATCAGCGAAAAAAAAGTTTTAAATATGGATATTTTTCTTACACAAACACATTGATTTGCTTCAGAGGGCCTTTATTAGTGTGGAGCATGTTATTTGACGGACAGATGCATTTTTATGGACTTGAAAAATTGCTTTATTATAAAGCATGGATTAGCCAGGACTTTTTAATACAACTCTGATTTTATTTGTCTGAAATAAGAATGTCATATACACCTAGGATGATTTGAGGGTAAATCATGGGCTAATTTTCATTTTTGGGTGAATTATCCCTTTAAATGGCTAAATGAAAGTGTTAATTACTTTTAAGTATTAAAGTAAAGGAATAAATCGTATTTATCATAAACTTTTAAACTAATATATTTGACATGGAGGATATTGGGAAAATGACTGTTCCACATGAATTATTTATCATTGTAAATATCATTACTTTTTTCCTTTTCTTTTTTTTAGCTGATCGTGGCCACCACCTGTATGGGTGTAAAGCACCCAATTTTCAGCCGCAGACGCTTTGACTTCTGTATCGTGGATGAGGCGTCTCAGATCAGTCAACCTGTATGTTTGGGGCCGCTGTTCTATGCCCAGCGCTTTGTCCTGGTTGGAGACCATCAACAGCTTCCTCCTATTGTGCAGAATGCTGAAGCAAGGTAGTACACTTTTATCCTCATTCAAATTAACTTTAGCAAGATATTTTTTGTTTTGTGTCATTGAATACAGCGTTTTAATCACAAAACTGAAGCCGCCAATCAATCATCATTATTAAACCATCATCGTATTATTAACCAAACCCATTATTTGACCACATTCTTTTTTCTTTCTTTTTTTAACTCAGGACCTTGGGCATGGATGAGAGTTTGTTTAAGCGTCTGGAGCACCACAGTGATGCAGTTGTTCAGCTGAATGTGCAATACCGAATGAACAGGTGGGGATATACACCCGTCAGTCATTGACTGTACTTATGTGATTGTTAAATGGCAAATTAAAATAACAATATGGGGAGTTAAACATTCAGACTAATCCTGTTTAATATGAAGTACCTCTAACAAAGGCATTTTAATGTCAAGTAGAGTACTAATTGGTGATTTTTCTAATACATTTGGGAATATTCACAACCACCAGCTGCAGCTGTGCAGCTCTTACACTCGTTGTTTTGTGTCCTGCAGTGCGATCATGTCCCTGAGTAATGCTCTGATGTATGAGGGCCGACTGGAGTGTGGTTCTGAAAGGACGGCAAGCGCAGTGCTGCAGCTGCCCAGCAGAGCTCAGGTTGAGAAGGAGCTGGACCTGTATGTGTGTCAGCCACAGTACAGTGCTTGGGTCCAGGCTGCACTTGAGCCCAACAGTCCTGTCTGTTTCCTGGACACTCATGAGGTCAGTCTTAATTTATTTTTTAATTTTTTTCACTCTTAAGCCAGCGGCATGCAGCAACAAAGCGACATGATTCCATTAATTTTCAATGGAAAGCTGGCGACATGAGCGACCAGATGTGGATGTGTCCAACAATGCAACAAAGTTGAGAAATGTTTCACTTTGTGCGAATAAAGAGTGACTTTGGGTAGTGACAAACAAAACAACTGTGTCAGTGGAAGGATTTCAGTGTTTGATTTTATTTGTCTGTAACCACATGCAAAAGAAACTGTATACAGTAAGTATTTGTCAAATTCAAATGAGATTTTAAGCAGTATGAGTGAGTTTAATTTGTGGATTAAAAAATTGTTCATCTGGTTCATGATTTACTGCTGTAGTATATATAAAACTCTCTCCAACAGCAGAATGTTACTTTACCATTCTTTTTTAAATGAATTCCCAGTCAAATTAGAATATCTTAGTTTTCCTGCAATATATAAAGATTTCTAAAGATATGTCCAGAGTGCAGTCTCCTATTAACATTAGAGCGACTTCACAGTACAATGGCTAGTGACATGCTGCAGCGATAAAGTCGCTGGCAGTGTGAACAGGGCTTTAGACTTTCTCATTTTGCCTATTATGGAATCCTACATTTTCTTTTCATACCTTATCATCATGTAATATACCTTTCCTCAGGTTCCCGCCCCTGAGACTGTGGAGAAAAGCGGAATCAGCAACCACACGGAAGCCATCTTGGTACAAGCCCTTGTCACTCTACTGCTCAAGGTCCGAACATGCCATTGGTTGTATGAATCGTACTGAAATGTTTTTATCTAGCGCTTGAAATGAAATGGTAAATTTAAATGTTTCATAGGCTGGATGCAGAGCATCTGATATTGGGGTCATTGCTCCATATCGACAACAGCTGAAAGCCATCTCCAGTCTGCTGCAGGGAGATGACTTTAAAGCTCTGGAAGTCAACACTGTGGACAAATACCAAGGTCGTGACAAGAGTGTCATCATTGTGTCTTTTGTTAGAAGCAACCCTGAGGGAAACGTAAGTGGCCTTCCTCCTTAATTTATACAAACAAATTATTTTACCATTTAAGCCCTGTTCATTGCAGTGCAAATGTGTATGGTACGATAGTCTTAAGTATAATCTGTGGCTGTGCTGATTAACGAAGAACCATTATGCACTAGATTATTTTCATTATTCTAACATGTCAAATCATTTTTCAGCTGGGAGAGTTGCTCCAAGACTGGCGTAGACTGAATGTGGCCATCACTAGAGCCAAACACAAGCTCCTCATGCTGGGCTCGGCCCCCACCCTTCGCCGGTACGCGCCACTAGAGAAACTCCTCCGTCACCTTCAACAGGAAGATATGATATCCTTTACAGCTGCGTTTACTTATAAGAATCATGTTCCAGGTTTATTCAGTCTTTTAATGTGACTTTTTGTCATTCTTTCATTCAAATTAGCATATGTTTTGATAAAATTCTCTAATCATGTTTTGAAATTCTCCTTAATTTAAGTCACATCTTCCATCTACCTCCTGCCGCCCATGAAGCACTACCCGGAATCCACTTGTGATAAAAACAAAAACCTCTGATGATACTTGGTGTACGGTACAAATATAATACTGTGAAAAAATTGCTTGAAATTTAAGTGAAATGGTGCACATAAGCTTCAAATAACTGTAGGCAACTTTTATTTCGTTTTAATGATGGGTGTCAACTTGAATAATAAATCAGTGGTGACAGGCCCTAATACATACTCACAATTGTCTTCACCCAATTGATTCCTACCTCATATAAATTTTTTTAAAATCCATTACAGTTTTATCTATGTAGTGTCATGACTGTTTTGTGTATGCGTGCATCATACATATACATATTTATATGTGTACTTGTTTGATGTTATTTCTCCTGTTTTAAGAATTTAAAGTTTTTGTTTAATAAACAATTGCAAAAAAAATTAAAATTACATTCTATCTGAGTTTACTTTCCTCCCCAACATGAACATGCATAATAAATAGAAAACATTTGGCAGGTTTAGGAGGAGTAACGATAGGTCTACAAATAAGCAATATCACAATTTGGCCGCTGACGGCAAGGAGCTCACATCTCCAAAAACGAAATAAATTGACCTATAAGAGCTATGTTTATATATAAGGTGCATATTTGAGGTCTAAACTACATTCTCGCCTAAAACACTTTTAAACATTCATGCCGTGACACAAGAACAGTAGTATTTGTAGAAGTATGGTGTTCTCTGTGTTCGGTGTTCTGGTTTGCTCGTCCGCCATGATGCTCGCTGTGAGAAATGCTGCAAACGGAGAAATTCTACCCGTGGTGATACTGGTAGAATATGTCTGGAAAAGGCTCTCAACCAATCAGATTCAAGAACCAGAATAAACTGTTGTATACATTTTATTAAATGGCATATGACTTTAGAATGCACCTTCATATAAAGTGAAAATTAAATGCACATAATTTCCATTAAAACTTCGCAAATTCAATGAATCGGTTCTGCAAGTTTGTCTAGATTTTAAGAGTTCCCTGAAGAATGATCTTCGCCTGACCAATGATGTCCAGTCGACCGTCATCTCTTATCTCTAGCTTTACCTCCCCACCACGACTGGAACACTGGTAAGCTAGAAAAACAAATATAGTGGGAATAAATGTCTTATTCTGAGCAGCTTGTTTTGTTAATGTTAGCATCACTTTACAGAGTTAATCATCCTTGAAAGTTCACTTTAAAGCTCATTGACGTGAACTAGAGGTAGTATTTCCCTTTTACTCTACATTCTGATTGTTTTTTTGTTTTGTTTTTTCATTCCAGTGATGACATGATGCAGTAAACGAAAAGGAGGCTGTTACCCATCATTTTCTTTCTCTCCAGCTTCTCAGACCAATACGCAGCAAGGACTGTATGTGCAGACCCTTTTAGAAATAAAGTTGTAGTGCGATGCATTGATAGCCAGTAAGCATTTATTTCTCTTGTGTATGCCCAGTGAAGCCCATCATGATGGTTTTTAATATTTATGAGCTTACATTGTACACATTTCTCATTCAAATGGCTTTTGAATGTACTTACCAGTGACTGGATCTTCAGGGACACCAACCCAGGGTGCGAAGACACGGGAGTAGAAGTCATATCCAGATTGAGAGGACTGTGATCCTTTCAATGTAATGATGAGACTTTTAATCTTACCAGTGGACTCATTTCTCAGAAGGGTCTCTGCCTCTGGCCTCAAAGACATAAGTTCAGACCTGCCAACAATGAAGAATTAACAAAACTGCAGAATGTTTAGCATACTCTATGTTGTAAATTGTAGATGGATCTTTTTTCTCTGACTGAATGTTGCACTAAAACATGAAAACTGTACTTCACGTAGAATTTGCAATCTTCTTTTTTTCAGAAATGTCCAGCAATACCTGTTGCATGTGTCAGCTAGACGAATCATTAGTTTCTTTGTGGATGGACTGTAGCACACATCCTGGATGGGTAAGTCTCCAACAGCAGCCTGAAAATGTAAGGCAAAAGGGTGACAAAATATTTTCTGCTTGTGTCATACAAAAAAACTGAAATACTAACTGGCAGCGTTACCTTCAACAGACCCTTGATTTCATGTTGGTCCTGCAAATATTCAGACCAAAAGCAACTACTTAATTGATCACAAGAGTCTACTTTAGATTTGTTGAAGAAGGGGTCCATGAGGTGTGTTTTGGCCATACCTGGGGCTTTGGTTTGTTTAAGGGGAAGTCCATTATTAGAGATTCTTCATGCTGGCGCACAATGAGCTCCCCACTCATAGTCTCAAACACCACAACAGGGTTGACATTCTCTGTGTTTATGATATTGTGCTTTTAGAACGGTCACTGGTCCATTGTTTGGTTAAAGATTAACATCAGGACGAGCGTTTCTTACTTTTAATGTAAAAGAGCACTGCTGCTGAGGCCAGTGTTGCATGTCCACATAGGGGAACCTCACTTTTGGGGGAAAACCAGCGTAACCCAAACCTTGCACCTTTCAAAATACATCAAACCCAAAAGCTGACATGTAAATTAGAGTTGTGTAAATATTTCAACTTGTATTTCAGCAGCAGAAATACCTGAGGAAAAATCCACAGAATTCTGTTTTGTGATGAAAGCAGTCTCTGATAAATTAATCTCAGCAGCAATGCTTTGATAAAGATCATCTTGCAGCTCCTAAATGTGTTAGAGAGAAATATTTTATAATGTTGTAACTTATACATTTTATTACCATGAATAACTAATCTATAAGTCTGTAAGTTAACGCATTTACAAGATGTGTAATACTTACATTCTCTAGAAGACATATTGCAGCAGGGTTACCTTTGAAAGGTACATTGGTAAAAGCATCAACAGTAAATATGGGAATTTCCATTGATTACAGCTCTTCAGCTCTATTTTTTTTTTCTTGTATCTTTTAGGTATTTTAGAGCAGTATTTGAAATCAAGTTAGACTTTGAACCTTATGATATAACAGCTCAGGTTAAAGGTACAGACTTGAGATTTCAAAACATCTTTTAGATGGACTTTTCAGTGTTTTATTATCCTTAACCCTCCTGTTACCCTCAAATCTAGTAAAAATGTTTTACCCACCGGGTCAAGTTGACCACAGCAATTTAAACCTCCAGAATATGAGTTATCATTTTTATTTTTATTTTGTTACAAAGCTTTGTCTTGGGTCATTTATGGCTGACAGCATATCTGGTGGGCTCTGGAACCATTTTGATGATATTAGCAGCACTATGTCTACTCTGTCGCTCAAGTATGGAGCGGTATCATAATAACGTGAACTACTAGTGGGCTTGCAATACTACTGGTATGGTTAGGCTAGGTTAGAGCCCTAAAATAGAGGGATGTTGTTTGAATATTATATTAATATTATAGCATGTTATAGTCACCTCAATAAAACAACTAAAACAAATGTGTGTACAATTTTGATATTTCTTAGGTTTGATACAACTAAAAGAGTCTGGGGTCAAATTGACCCCAAAGAACACTGGTGCTACAAAATGTGTATCAGAACATTTGAAATATATCATGATGTTAATTTTATGTTTACAGAGTTGTCCCAATTAAATTAGGAAAAGTCATTCAATCTAAAGCAAAAAAAAAAATTCAATTGTATATTTAAAGACGTTAAACATTTGAATGGGGTCAAATTGACACCAAAGATAATAGGAGGGTTAAAATAGTTTAAGCTATTTTAAATATTTGCATAAAAAAAATTATGATGCTAATCTATCATTTCATATCTATCAAGCAATGACAGACAGACAAGTCCATAATGACAAGCGCATCACGCAGTTGCTGCAGATTTGTTGGCTGCACATCCATGATACAAATGTCCCATTCCACCACATCCAAGGTCGTTTATTGGATTGAGATCTGGTAACTTTGGGGGCAATTTGAGTACAGTGAACTCATTGTCATGTTCAAGAAACCAGTTTGAGATGATTTGAGCTTTATGACAGCGTATTATCCTGCTGGAAGTAGCCATCAGAAGATTGGTACACGGGTCATAAAGGGAAACTTTTTTTTACTTTTTTCCAGTCTTCTATTGTCCAATTTTGGTGTGCTTGTGTGAATTGTAGCCTCAGTTTCCTGTTCTTAGCTGACAGGAGTGGCACCCGGTGTGTTCTTCTGCGGCTGTAGCCCATCTGCTTCAAGGTTCAACATTTTGAGAGTTCAGAGATACTCTTCTGCATACCTCGGTTGTAACAAATGGTTATTTTAGTTACTATTGCCTTTGTCTGGCCATTCTTCTATGACCTCTGGCATCAACAAGGCATTTTCGGACCAAAGTATGAGGAATGTTTCAAACACTTGTTGAATCTATGCCATGAAGAATTAAGACAGTTCTGAAGGCAAAAGGTTTCCAACCAGGTACTAGCACGGTGTACCTAAAAGTGGCCTGTGTGTGTGTGTGTGTGTGTGTGTGTGTGTGTGTGTGTGTGTGTGTGTGTGTGTGTGTGTGTGTGTGTGTGTGTGTGTGTGTGTGTGTGTATTAACACTCCCTATGACTGTTTGCCTCATCCTGGATTTATGTAACAGAAGATCTAGCCTTACTCTTCTCAATAGACAATTTTATTAATATTTTGCAATAAAATGATTTAAACATTCAATTGATTTCAGAGATGTATAGTTTTTAATCAGATAGTAGACAACATTTAATTTAGTCTCCTAATCTCAATTTATAAACATTTTGGCCATATTTATCCGCTAAGTGAAAAAAAAAAAAATCAGTTTGTAGCTCTATTAAAACAAGAAAATGAACATGATTCCCATTAAACTATTCACAGGTTCAATGAGTAGATTGTCTTAATTGTCTAGATTAAGAGTTGCCTGAAGAATGATCTGTGCCTGACCGCTGATGTTGAGTCGACCATCATCCCTGAGCTCCAGCTCCAGACAAATATTTAATTAAATAATTTATGTGGACTAGTGTCATTATCTTTTAATCATCTTTTGTCATTATTGTTTCCTATTAATGTGAATTCTGATTTTTATTCTAGTACAGTAAAGGGGAAAAGGCCATTACCCAACATTTTCTTTTTGTCCAGCTTTTCGGACCAGTAGCCAGCAAGAACTGTGTGTGCAGACCCTTTAAAAAAAAATTACAAAAATTATTAGTCTTTTAAAGCATGAATCAAATTCATATGATATTATGGTGACTAGGTGTCGTTTTACATTTCCATTAGAATTCATGGCTTTACATTCACATGTGAAGACTTCTACATACTCACCTAAAGGATTATTAGGAACACCATACTAATACTGTGTTTGACCCCCTTTTGCCTTCAGAACTGCCTTAATTCTACGTGGCATTGATTCAACAAGGTGCTGAAAGCATTCTTTAGAAATGTTGGCCCATATTGATAGGATAGCATCTTGCAGTTAATGGGGATTTGTGGGATGCACATCCAGGGCACGAAGCTCCCGTTCCACCACATCCCAAAGATGCTTTATTGGGTTGAGATCTGGTGACTGTGGGGACCATTTTAGTACAGTGAACTCATTGTCATGTTCAAGAAACCAATTTGAAATGATTCGAACTTTGTGACATGGTGCATTATCCTGCTAATTATCCTGTAAGTAGCCATCAGAGAATGGGTACATGGTGGTCATAAAGGGATGGACATGGTCAGAAACAATGCTCAGGTAGGCCGTGGCATTTAAACGATGCCCAATTGGCACTAAGGGGCCTAAAGTGTGCCAAGAAAAAACATCCCCCACACCATTACACCACCACCACCAGCCTGCACAGTGGTAACAAGACATGATGGATCCATGTTCTCATTCTGTTTACGCCAAATTCTGACTCTACCATCTGAATGTCTCAACAGAAATTGAGACTCATCAGACCAGGCAACATTTTTCCAGTCTTCAACTGTCCAATTTTGGTGAGCTCGTGCAAATTGTAGCCTCTTTTTCCTATTTGTAGTGGAGATGAGTAGTACCCGGTGAGGTCTTCTGCTGTTGTAGCCCATCTGCCTCAAGGTTGTGCGTGTTGTGGCTTCACAAATGCTTTGCTGCATACCTCGGTTGTAACAAGTGGTTATTTCAGTCAAAGTTGCTCTTCTATCAGCTTGAATCAGTTGGCCCATTCTCCTCTGACCTCTAGCATCAACAAGGCATTTTCGCCCACAGGACTGCCGCATACTGGATGTTTTTCCCTTTTCACACCATTCTTTGTAAACCCTAGACATGGTTGTGCGTGAAATTCCCAGTAACTGAGCAGATTATGAAATACTCAAACCGGCCCGTCTGGCACCAACAACCATGCCACGCTCAAAATTGCTTAAATCACCTTTCTTTCCCATTCTGACATTCAGTTTGGAGTTCAGGAGATTGTCTTGACCAGGACCACACCCCTAAATGCATTGAAGCAACTGCCATGTGATTGGTTGATTTAGATAATTGCATTAATTGAACAGGTGTTCCTAATAATCCTTTAGGTGAGTGTATTTCTCCACATGTATTGATTCAAGATTCAAGAGTTTTATTTGTCACATACACAGTTATATACAGAATATACAACCGGCAGTGAAATGTAAACAGGTCCGCTCCATGGACAGTGCAAATTCACAAGGAGTTAAAAACACAAGGAGGAAATTATATAGAAATAGATAGATAGATAGGATAAAAAAATCTATCTATCTATCTATCTATCTATCTATCTATCTATCTATCTATCTATCTATCTATCTATCTATCTATATATATATATATATATATATATATATATATATATATATATATATATATATATATATATATATATATATATATATATCTATATCTCTGTAGAATTATAAATCAAGTCAAGAGAAAAAAAATAATAAAAAAATAAAAAAATAAAGTGGAATAAAATAATTGAAGTAGACTGTATTGTAGACCTATGTTGATAATCTTGGCTCACCACAGACTGGATCTTCAAGAACACCTAACCAAGGGGCAAAGTAACGGGAATAGAAGTCATATCCAGGCTGTGCCGTCGGAGCTCCTTTCATTGTAACAATGACACCATTCATCTTCCCAGTATATTCGTTTTTCAGCAGAGCTTCTGCTTTAGGCCTCAAAGATGTAAGTTCAGATCTGCCAACAACAAACAGTTAACAACCTAAAGAAGCCTTTATGCCAAAGGAAAAATGTCTTAAATGATTGCATAATACTTCATATGGGTTATTTAATTTTTTTCTAGTGATTTTAAGGTATGTTTACAAGCTGCTTAATTCAAAAGATTCAATTACAGCTAAAAATGAATTAAAACTATAAATCCATAAAATTATCTAATTTGACAGGTTCTCTATACAGTGCAAAATCTTATACTTACTGATACTTATTTTTTTGAGAATGCTAGCAACACAAGTTCTTGTCTAGTTGATTGTTGCTTTATTTTTTAAGGATTCTGCTATCTGTTGCAAAGCAGTTTGTTTTGATTTTATTTTGCTTTGAGCTGGTCTTCTATTTCTCACTTGACTATTCATCTCATTTAACAAATAAAATGCCATCATCAATCTTATTTTCTTTCTTGTTATATTCAGAAATGCCTGTGAATGTCCAGCAATACCTGTCGCATGTGTCAGTTAGACAAATCATCAGTTTCCTTGTTGTTGCACAGTAACACACATCCTTGATGGGTAAGTCTCCAACAACAGCCTGAAAATTAACATAAAAGCTTGTTTCTCCTTATGTCACCTAACATGATAAATTACTCCCTGGCAAACTTACTTTCAACAGATCCTTGATTTCATGTTGGTCCTGCAAATTAAACAAAAAATCTATAAGTTTAGACCAAGAGACACTACTTGATTGATAATGAGAGTCTACTTTAGTTTTGTTGAAGAAGGGGTCCATGAGGTGTGTTTTGGCCATACCTGGGGCTTTGGTTTGTTTAAGGGGAAGTCCATTATTAGAGATTCTTCATGCTTGGCGCACAATGAGCTCCCCACTCATAGTCTCAAACACCACAACAGGGTTGACATTCTCTGTGTTTATGATATTGTGCTTTTAGAACGGTCACTGGTCCATTGTTTGGTTAAAGATTAACATCAGGACGAGCGTTTCTTACTTTAAAAGAGCACTGCTGCTGAGGCCAGTGTTGCATGTCCACATAGGGGAACCTCACATGTGGGGATAAACCAGCGTAACCCAAACCTTGCACCTTTCAAAATACATAAAATCCAAAATGTAAATAAGAGTTGTTTGAGTATTTCATGAACATGAATTTCAGCAGCAGAAATACCTGAGGAAAAATCCATAGAATTCCGTCTTGATGAAAGCAGTCTCTGATAAATTCATTTCAGCAGCAATGCTTTGATAAAGATCATATTACCTAAATATATTACAGAGAAATATTTCATATTCTTATGATATTTTTTAACACTTTACAATAAGGTCTAATTTGTTAACCGTAGTTAATCCATTAACTAACAATTGGCTATATATATATATATATATATATATATATATATATATATATATATATATATATATATATATATATATATATATATATATATATATATATTATATATATATATATATAATATTATTATTATTTTTTTTTTTTTTTTTTACAGTTTTTATCAATGTTAGTTAATAAAAAAATATTTTTCATGTTAGTGCATTAGCCAATGTTAGCAGATGCAACTTTTGAGCTTAAATTTATTAGTAAACGTTGAGATTAACATTAGCTAAGATTAATAAATGCTGTAGTAGCATGCTAATGCTGATTAGTTCATAATGTAATAACTAATGTTAACAAATGAAAACTTATTGTAAAGTGTTACTGGTAGTGCTAACATATTTAAACGGTAAGAAACTAGTTTATGTAACACACTAACACATTTACATTGTATTAACATGAATAACTGATCTAGTTAACATATATTTAGAAGACTGTCTTGTGATATTGTAATACTTACATTCTCTAGAAGACATATTGCAGCAGGGTTACCTTTGAAAGGTACATTGGTAAAAGCATCAACAGTAAATATGGGAATTTCCATTGATTACAGCTCTCAGATCTCTGGGGTTTTTCTTGTATCTTTTAGGTATTTTAGAGCAGTATTTGAAATCAAGTTAGACTTTGAACTTTATGATATAACAGCTCAGGTTAAAGGTACAGACTTGAGATTTTAAAATGTCTTTTAAGATCGATTTTCACTGTTAAATTATCCTTAAAATAGAGTTTAAGCTATTTTAAAATATTTGAAAATGAAAATCATGATGCTTATCTATAATGTAAATAAATCCCAAAATCTCAGGAATGTTTCCAGCACCTTGTTAAATCTGTACCACAAAGAATTAAGGCAGATCTGAAGACAAAAGGAGTCCAACCCGGTACTAGCAAGATGCTGACCCCAGTCCACCGCCAAAAGCACCAACATTGGGCATGTGAGCATCAGAACTGGACCACAGAGCAATGGAAGAAGGTGGCCTGATCACATTTTCTTTTACATCACGTGGATGGCCGGGTGCATGTGCGCCGTTTACCTGGAGAACACATGGCACCAGGATGCACTATGGGAAGAAGACAAGCAGGTGGAAGCAGTGTGATGCTTTGGGCAATGTTCTCCTGCCACAAAGCAAAAAATGGTTCAGGAATGGTTTGAGGAGCACAACAAGAAATTTGTGTTGACATGGCCTCTAAATTTCCCAGATCTCAATCCAATCGAGCATCCAACGGATGTGCTGAACAAACAAGTCCGATCCATGGAGGCCCCACCTCGCAACTTACAGGACTTAAAGGGTCTGCTGCTAACATCTTGGTGTCAGACCACAGCACACCTCTTCAGGGGTCTAGTGGAGTCCATGCCTCGTAGGGTCAGGGCTGTTTTGGCAGCAAATGGGTGACCAACACAATATTAGGAAGGTGGTCATAATGTTATGCCTGATCGGTCTAATATATATATATATATATATATATATATGTAATAATAATTGTAGCCTGTTGTTAGCTGACAGGAGTGGCACCCGGTGTGTTCTTCTACGGCTATAGCCCATCTGCTTCAAGGTTCGACGTGTTGTTAGTTCAGAGTTACTCTTCTGCAGACCCCGGTTGTAACGAGTGGTTATTTGAGTTAATGTTGCCTTTCTTTTAGCTCAAAGTAGTCTGGCCATTCTCCTGTGACCTCTGGCATCAACTGCATTCCCTTATCTATCCATCTAGATCAGTGGTTCCTGGAGGCCCACCGACAGTGCACATTTTACATGTCTCCTCAATCAAACACACCTGATTCAGGTCATCAGCTCATTAGTAGGGACTCCAAAATCTAATGTGAGTGAGTGAGATAGATAAAGTTTGCAGCTCTTTATTAAGAAAGAAAATGAACATGAGTCCCATTAAACTATTCACAGTTTCAATGAGTAGATTGTGCAAGTTGTCTAGATTTTAAGAGTTCCCTGAAGAATGATCTGTGCCTGACCGCTGATGTTGAGTCGACCATCATCCCTGAGCTCCAGCTCCAGTTCCCCTCCACGACTGGAGCACTGGTAGGCTGGAAAAAACAAATTCAGAAAGGATACGTACTTTATTATGAGGTAAAATACAGTGTTTTATACGTTTTATTATAGCTTTTTATTTAAGCTTTTTGAGACAAATATTTAATTAAATAATTTATGTGGAGTGACATCAGCTTCATTTTAATGTGGAATCAGATTTTTATTCTGTAAAATAAATAGTACAAAAATGGCCTTTACCTAACATTTTATTTTTATTCAGCTTTTCGGACCAGTAGCCAGCAAGAACGGTGTGTGCAGACCCTTTTAAAAAAAAAATTATTAGTCTTTTAAAGCATGAATCAAATTCATATGATATTATGGTGACTAGGTGTCGTTTTACATTTCCATTAGAATTCATGGCTTTACATTCACATGTGAAGACATGTATTTCTCCACATGTATTGTAGACCTATGTTGATCATCTCATCTCACCACAGACTGGATCTTCAGGGATACCAACCCAAGGGGCAAAGTAACGGGAATAGAAGTCATATCCAGGCTGTGCAGTCGGATCTCCTTTCATTGTAACAATGACGCCTTTAATCCTCCCAGTATATTCGTTTTTCAGCAGAGCTTCTGCTTCAGGCCTCAAAGATGTAAGTTCAGATCTGCCAACAACAAACAGTCAACAACATCTTTTAGTCAGACACTCTTAGAAGAAGAGATTTAGTGGGGTTCAATATAGATCCCTAGAGTTCTATACTCCATTTTAAAGAAGCCGTGGAATGTTTTTTTAAGGTTAGTATGACATTTCTGAAACATTCTTTCAACTCAACATTTATAGTAACATTGATTTCAGCACTGAAGGAAAGTGAAACAACTAGAACAGAAACTACAACTAACTTCCAGCCACAGTTGATTTGATCTTTCAAAAAGTTCTTATTGAGAGAAAAAGAGGTTTAGATGTTGCCGTTTGGTTGAAAATAAGAGTCACCAGAAATAAGTCACCATGATGGTGATCATTGTTTTTTAGTTGGGCACTTGACCCTTGACTTAAGAGAACTTATTTCTCTTGTGCATTGCTCAAGAAAGAGAAAGATGAAAAAGCAGACTGATATTTGTTTCTAATGACTGTCAAATTGCTGCTTTTTCAGTAGTTTCATGACTGGTTTAAATAGTTATGAAGTTAATAAAGTAATACATTGTTGTTTCATATGCTGATTGTTGTTGTCTGTGAAGTGTCTAAATAACACTATAGTTAATGACTTCCTGCTCACAATATGTTTTCATAATTTTTCAGTATATCTGATTGTCATAGTACTCAAATGAATTATCATCGAAACACAGTTCTGATCAGTGATTAGACTTGTGATCAGTGGGGGTTTGTAACGATTGAGTCCACTGGACTAAAGTTGCAGAACCCAAGTGCAGTTTAATTCAAAAATCCAAACATAAAACAGATTTGGTTAACATAGCATAACCAGACAGAAAACTCACCAGCAGCAGACTACACAAACAATACTAGACAAAGACATAGGACAAACATGAGGGCTTAAATACACAAGACTGATGACAAGACAAGACACACCTGTGAACAATGATCAAACAATGAACCAATGACAGAACATGACATAAGATCACATGAGGGCATGGGAATCATATGACAAACAGGAACACATGACAAAACCAGGAAACACGAACATGAACAAAACCATTACAGGGTTGTACTTATATCAATCTTATTTTCTTTCTTGTTATATTTATATATAATAAAAAATACCTGTGAATGCCCAGCAATACCTGTCGCATGTGTCAGTTAGACGAATCATCAGTTTCCTTGTTGTTGAACAGTAGCACACATCCTTGATGGGTAAGTCTCCAACAGCAGCCTGAAATTAACATAGAAATTAACATATGTTTCTCCTTATGTCACCTAACATGATAAATTACTCCCTGGAAAACGTACATTCAACAGATCCTTGATTTCATGTTGGTCCTGCAAATTAAACAAAAAATCTATAAGTTTAGACCAAGAGACACTACTTGATTGATAATGAGAGTCTACTTTAGTTTTGTTGAAGAAGGGGTCCATGAGGTGTGTTTTGGCCATACCTGGGGCTTTGGTTTGTTTAAGGGGAAGTCCATTATTAGAGATTCTTCATGCTGGCGCACAATGAGCTCCCCACTCATAGTCTCAAACACCACAACAGGGTTGACATTCTCTGTGTTTATGATATTGTGCTTTTAGAACGGTCACCGGTCCATTGTTTGGTAAAAGATTAACATCAGGACGAGCGTTTCTTACTTTTAATGTAAAAGAGCACTGCTGCTGAGGCCAGTGTTGCATGTCCACATAGGGGAACCTCACTTTTGGGGGTAAACCAGCGTAACCCAAACCTTGCACCTTTCAAAATACATCAAACCCAAAAGCTGACATGTAAATTAGAGTTGTGTGAGTATTTCAACTTGTATTTCAGCAGCAGAAATACCTGAGGAAAAATCCACAGAATTCTGTTTTGTGATGAAAGCAGTCTCTGATAAATTAATCTCAGCAGCAATGCTTTGATAAAGATCATCTTGCAGCTCCTAAATGTGTTAGAGAGAAACATATTTCATATTCTTATAAGATATCTAATTTGTTAACCATAGTAAATGCATTAACTAATATATATATATATATATATATATATATATATATATATATATATATATATTACAGCTTTTATTAATGTTAGATAATAAAAAAATCTTGTTCATATTAGTTCACAGTGCATTAGCTAGCCTAAATGTTAGCAGATGCAACTTTTGATCTTAAAAATGTGTTAAGTAAATGATGAGATTAACAAACTAAGATTAATAATGTAGAAGTATTGTTCATTATTAGTTTGTTAATGTAGTTAACAAATTAAACATTATTGTAAAGTGTTACCAATATTTTTAAGTGCTAACATATTTTAACATTAAGAAACTAGTTTGTGAAAAGAAAGCATAACAATGTTTTATGTAGTATAATACTTACATTCTCTAGAAGACATATTGCAGCAGGGTTACCTTTGAAAGGTAAATTAGTAAAAGCATCAACAGTAAATACTGGAATCTCCATTTGTTGCAGCTGTTTTACTCTGGAGTCTGGAGTAGAATGGCGTTTAGGAATGCACTATATGCTTCTAGGCTTGCTGAGACTTTGACCCCAGTAGTGTAACACCCATTTTAAAGTTACAGGCAACGAGATTTCAAAATGTTTCTTTGTGATTTACTCAAACTATGATTGTAATTTATCACTCTTTACTTTTGAGCTTTTAGGTAGGCATAGAATTTACAGGAATCAGGGACAGGGTTATTTTATATTAGGTGTCTTTAATTATGATGTATTTGCATAAAAATAGTTTGGTACAATTGTGTTCATGCTCTATTGCAAAACACTTGTACTGCTATGTGAAATATGGGTAAGGTTAGGGACAGTTTTTAGGGTGGGAGTATGCTTATTACTGTGTAGTTACACTGTAATGTAACTATAGAAATTAAATATGGATGAAATTTCATACCGGTATTTAAAAAAAAAAAAAAAAATATATATATATATATATATATATATATTACACTGAAGAATACACTCCTTTAGGATTCGAACAAGTTTACTGGGAAAGTTTTTTCAAGTATGGCCCTTTATGACTTCATAAAGGGCAAAATTGCTTGTATGTGCACTTCTCCCGGATGAGCGCATGCTCACATCAACCTTGTTCTTTCACAATACAAATGAATGTGAATTTAATTTGATTTGCTATTGTTTCTATAACATTTATTCCATTTATAAAATATATACAATATATACACATTTATTTCTCCGTGTTCCTTAAGTATTAAGTAAATCTAGTGAGGAGCTTGATGTTTCTCCAACGCAGGACTGGAAGTCTCTTTCTCAGTGTCGTGGTCTCTTCTGCTCTGTATTCTGGTCTAGGGGAGATCTGGAACGGGACCGTTTCCGTCTCACATCCCGTCCACTCTTTGATGAGTATTCTGGAATGGGTGACCGGGCTGGACGGCTGTGGCTTGGACTTTGTTAGGAATGTGATGATCTGGTTCCATTCCTAAAATGATTCACCTCCTGTGTGAGAAATAATCGTAAAGTAGTTTAGAAGTGAAGATACAGACGACCAACAACAAGAAATAAGGTTTTAGGTCTTACTTGACGCAAAACAGTGTTTGCTGTCAAAGCATCAGGGGAAACATCTGACTGTCTGCAGGTGGGACAAACATGTCCGTCGGACTCCAGCAAACACGTTCTTATACCTGAGACCAAGAGATTGTGTTGGTTTCGACAAAAACAGCCTGTTTGTTTCTGACTGACGTTTGCTTGAACAGACACTCACATTCGTCGCAGTAGCTGCTCCTGCAGCAGGGAATCATCACGGCATCAGTCAGCAGCTCCTTACAGATCAGACACAGCAGCGTGTCAGGCACTGGATCTTCTGAGGATGAGGATGAAGGCTGGTCCGACTCCGGGAAGGGCGGCTTCTCTTTCTTCCCGGTAGCGTAGGCCTCACTGAACAGATCAAGCACAAACAAACACAGATGTTGTGTACCATGATGGTGACTGTGAGATTTTGACAAACACTAGAGCATGCGCCAAGGCCAACTACAGCATAGTCACACATCCATAATGGGAATGACGTATTTCCCACTGCAGTCCATCATGACTCCCTTTCTGTCAGGATCCTCCGCTGCCACCAAGAAATTACGAGGAATCCCAGAGCATTTCCATATGGGTTTACCACGAGAAAAACGCTGGGCTTGTGAATTCACCAGTGACATTCAAACTCTGACCAAACAAGCAGACTAATGGGCAAAAGAGCTCAAGTTCACAACAGCGGCGCTCTCTGAAAGCCCAGTTACCCCATTGGCTGGGCAGTTTTTAATGTGATGTCCAGGGATCCCACAGCGGAAACACACGTAGTTTGGTGGAAGCAGTCCCAGCAGCTTCATCGCATCACTGATAAATGTCAGAATCATGAGCATCTCTCACAAATGTCATACATCAACTTCAAGGATAGAATGATTCCATTCTGTCCTTGTATCCGCTGAGACGTGTTTTTCTCTCTCTGTTCCCTGCTGGCTCTCGCGCTGTTTTGTTTTGTCTAGTGTTTCGCTCTCTTCTCTTCTCTGACTGCTGCTCTGCTGGACTCTTGAAAATACTGAAATGGAATTGATTAACTGTCAATCAGGCAATCGACAAGATTTTCTCACTAAGGAAGGGTGCCCGGGAGCTGTCCCGGACGGGACCTTTGCAGGCTTCACGTGAGGGACGCATGGAACAACTGGCAAGTCCTGTGCCTGGAGGCTCTGTCCGTGGAGGATGCGGAAGATTTATACATGATTGGATTATTGATGGCGGGGTTCCTATTCTTTGGCTTTGGGATTGCCCTGACCTATCGGAAGATTGGTAAGACAGCTGCAAGCAAATTCACCCAGCCGCTGTCTGTGGAAATTAAACAATGCTTCGGGTTCTGTGTGACCGTTTGAAGGAATTAGATCAGAAAGTGATAGGAATTGAGGAACTGAACCGTAACAACGCAGTCCGGACTGCGGATACGCAGGGGAAGAGTGGGCTCTATCGGGGTCAGATCGGTGAACTTTTACGGACTGTAACCGGTCTGGCCATGAGGCTGGACGTAATGTCTAGGGAAACTGCACAGACCGGACGCGAATGCTGAGGACCAGATCTGATTGATTGATTATGATCCGGACAAATTACCGAAGATCATCAAATGGATTAAAAAATAATAAATTGTATTTGCCTGACCTAATCAACTAGCCCAACGAACCTCACTTGGTCCCTATCTCTCGGTTGGGAGGTCAGCCGGGCAGCTGTCTGCTATCTATCTTCCCTGTGCACTGCCTTATCTCCCTTCAAGGACAAACCATAGAACTGAACTCGAAAACATCTGAAGTTATGGCTAACATTCTCACACAACACAATCTCAGACTCACTCGCACCATACACAACCTACCCGATCCCACCCCCCCTCCAACCGTCTGCCTGTTTATCTATCTCCTCTCCCACTCCATACAAAAAATCCCATCACGTGACCACGTGTACTGTGTCATGTTTATGTTTATGTTTATGTTTTGTTGTGTTTGCTATGTAATGCTTGCTAAATTGCATTCTTGTATTTCTGAGAGCAGGGCGGCGCCTGAATAATCGGCTGCGGCCCGGAGGCTTGCTCCAAACTTCATTTCGTTATACTGTACTTGTACATGTGTAATGTGAATAAACTTCAACTTCAACTTCAACTTCAACTTCAACTTCAAACCCCGTCAATGTCTGAACACTCACCTGCTGGAATAATAGCACAGACTGGACTGGTACATCACAGCTTTTATTTTGTCATCCTCCGATGCATTTGCCAGATTCTCCGTCTGTTTCACAGGCATTTGCAAGTTTTAATGTTCACCACCAATATGCTCAAGAGTACAGATACACTCAGACCTCTCAGAAGAAGCTGCTTGTGTGTGTGTGTGTGTCATTGTGTTTTGATTTTCTGCATGAAACACTTTTATTGTCTTCTTTATGACATTTCAAATCCAAACACTGAAGTTCAATACAGTGCAGCAGAGTGTATTTCTCACTTATTTCAGTACCTTTAGAAGCTGATCCAGTGAAACGGGTGAAGAATCACTGTGCTGAATCTGCTGCTGAAATAAACATGAACACAAACAGGAGTTTACGTCTGACACGAGGCTTATTTAGGACAGTACTGAGGTCAGTCGGTCTAGACACTTGTCTGCAGAAAGCCAATCAAACTGAACATGCAGGGCCTTGAATGTCAGGGAATTAATAATAGTTTCATTGCATATTGTTGCAGTAAATATACAGCGAATGAGGTTTATTCATACAGACAGTGTCATTTGAAACGTTACAACAGTTCATACAGAACAAAATTATTCTTTAAAACCCTAGTGTATAAAGGGAACTGGTCTTACCTTCGTCTGGCAACAAGCAAATGGCTTTTCCTGACAGTATGATCAAAACATATTATAAAACATAGGGAACGCTTATCTGTCACGTAAATAATCCAAAGAATCAAATATTAAAAATATTACAAACTACCAAGCAGAGTGATTAGACTTATTAAACATGAAGATCAATACAACGGCTTTTCTACATACGATTTTGGAAGATCCACTTGATGGTTCGGCCCGTTTACTGCAAAACAAATCACCAAAGAGTTCAAATGACTAAAACGCCAATGACAGACTGGTGATTCTTCACATTACATCTAAATGATGAAAGTTGTCTTCATGTCATGTGACTTACTTGACAAATCCTTTGTTTGTGGGTTTCAGCCCAGGGATTCGTCTGATGATGACTGAGGTGTTGTTGGAGATGAGGGCTTCGTCATCAGTGTATTCTGACGGCAAAACACCAATAAGACATTAGTTTCACTCACACAGTCATCACACACACTGAGAGGAAGTACCATAGTTTCTTTGAGTTCCATTAAATATAATAAAAGGTATTACTATCTGGCACCGTCCCTGTCATAATAACAACATTTTATTGAACATTGCGTTTTTCTAAAAGCATTAACTTGTTTCTGTTAGTTGAACTGATCTCTAGCTCAACTCAACTAACGTTAGTTTGTGCACTGCTGATCTGCAGGTCACAGAGCTTCAGCCTCTCGCGTTTCAGCTCTCTCAGGGTGATGTGAAGTCCTTCAAACGGGATCGTGTCGTGGGTGAGTTTACTGGGAAACTTATAATGAACACAAGGCATGTTGACTCAGTTCTTGTGTTCAGATTCCACCACACAAAAATTAAAGTGATCAGTCGATCAACTCGGATATCTACTCAATAATCGTCGAATAGTCGCCACGGAGGATTGTGGAGAACGATGCTGATAAGACGGTAAGGTTTTCAGAAAACATCAAACAGAACGTTGCCATAGCTACAGATCAAGCGCGTACGTCTAAAAATCGTCATGACTTGAGACGCAAATGAACTAAACTACAACTTTCAGACATGCAAAACTACAGTTTTGTTAAAAACCTGATTTTTTTAATAATAATAATAATAATAATAACAATATATTTAAAAAAATAATAATAAGCTATGTTTTCTTTAAATACTACATGTTTTGTGTTTCCTACTAAAGTATTGGGAATTGTTTTGCATGCTCTGTATGCATATTTACACCAGTAGGTGGCGACAAATTAACGCGAGTCTTACTAACAACAATAAACAAATGAGAGTAATGTTAAGTAAATGAGCTTCAACATCTTTCATAATATTGCATTTTTTAAAAACATTTTTTTTTACGTTAACCATATTTTGGGGACAGATTGTGCCCAGAAATGAGCTAAACCTGCAAAAATCCCAAAATCTATTTTTGGTGATGTCCTTTTTTTTTTTTTTTTTTTTTTAGAAAAATTGTAAAAAAAAAAAAAGAAAAATGTAAATAGGTCAAAGGTTTCGACTGTAAATTTTACAGATTTCTTTTTGTTATTTCACCTGAGATCTCTTTTGTAGAATCTTAAAGGAAGAGCTGACTTTTCTGTTAATTCGTTGCTTAATCAGCAGCTGCGCTGCCTATTATCTGCCAAGTTATTTTCATTTATGGGTATGTGATTGTTTTTTATTCAGATTATTAAATCAGTTGATACTGTCAGTTAATGTTTAACTGCAGCTTTGTCTTGTTCTTATCTGTCCTTCTGCATATAATTGAATTGATATTGTTGCGTGATATTGTGAGACAGTGAGTAAATGTAATTACAAACCCGATTCCAAAAAAGTTGGGACACTGTAGAAATTGTGAATAAAAACAGAATGCAATTATGTGGAAGTTTCAAATTTCAATATTTTATTCAGAATACAACATAGATGACATATCAAACGTTTTAAGGGAAAAATAAGTTGATTTTAAATTTCATGGCATCAACACATCTTAAAAAAGTTGGGACAAGGCCATGTTTCCCACTGTGTGGCATCCCGTCTTCTTTTTATAACAGTCTGCAAACGTCTGGGGACTGAGGAGACAAGTTGCTCAAGTTTAGGAATAGGAATGTTGTCCCATTCTTGTCTAATACAGGCTTCTAGTTGCTCGACTGTCTTAGGTCTTCTTTGTCGCATCTTCCTCTTTATGATGCGCCAAATGTTTTCTATGGGTGAAAGATCTGGACTGCAGGCTGGCCATTTCAGTACCCGGATCCTTCTTCTACGCAGCCATGATGTTGTAATTGATGCAGTATGTGGTCTGGCATTGTCATGTTGGAAAATGCAAGGTCTTCCCTGAAAGAGACGACATCTGGATGGGAGCATATGTTGATCTAGAACTTGGATATACCTTTCAGCATTGATGGTGCCTTTCCAGATGTGTAAGCTGCCCATGCCACACAAACTCATGCAATCGCATACCATCAGAGATATAGGCTTCTGAACTGAGCGCTGATAACCGGATTTTATTTACCAATTTGATATATTGAACAAGTTTTTAAATTAGTATAAAGTTGTTTAATGTTCTTTTTCTAATACTGTAAAGCAGTATTTAATTTGTTATTTGTGTTCATGAGAAGAAAGGTAGGTTTTGAGTTAATTATTTTCATTTATCATATCTGCGTCATGACGTCATCGCACGCTAGTTTGGTGCACGCCCTTGATGTGCTTCATTCCTAGTAAACGCAGAGACAAGAACCCATCATCAGATGGCTTCTTAAAGTCCTCATGAAATCAAAATTGACCCCATTTACTTTGTTAGCACACATTACAGGTCTTAGGGTGAACAATTAATCCGTTCCAAGTTAATACACAGAAAAAAAAATTTGTTGCGGTAATTTTTAATCAAAATCTGAAAAGTAACTTCCGGTCTGGAAACGGTGTTCCTTCTCAGATGATGTCAGTTTGACAGCTTAGGTTTGAAAATGTGTAACCACTCCCCTCCAACCGTTAGTCTGCTATGAGTGCGAGATGGAGAGGAGGAGCGCTGAAGTAAAACCCTGCCCTCTATTCTATATTCCATTTCACTTGGAAATGCGTCACAGCACTGAAGAAAACTCACTTGCTACTTCCGGTTCACTGGGACTTTAATTTTTTTGCTGATTTACAGGAGTACTACATACACTCGTTACCTTTTAAGTTCTGTATCAATTATAAAGTAGCTATTGCTACTGACCTAAGGCCCTAAATAGTTTAGGTGACCAACACCTGTGATGAGTTGACTCCAACTCCTGCGAGGACTTCAGATGATGCAGCTCTAATTCAACATGCACCAATGCTAAATTTCTTTTTCTATATCCTAATCATTTATTAACAAAATGTATTCTTTACTTCAATGAGCTCATTGTTTCTGCCTTAAAGTTAGGCCCATTTTTACAAGATGTAGTTTAAGTAACAGGTGTCCCCAGAATGTGTCTGTGAAGTTTCAGCTTAAAATACTCATTTATAAATCCATGTTGTAAATACCTATTTCTGAATACAGTCAAGAACAGGCTGTTTTCGTGCATGTGCCTTTAAATGCAAATGAGCTGCTGCGTGCACAGTTCCTGCCATTCTCTGCCAAATACTGAAAAGACATCTGCTTGGTTTTGATTATCATCTATAACGCGATCACTCTCACGGATAGCATAGTTCTTCTTTCATCATTAAAGTTTATTATTTCCAAGCTATATAAGTGTAAACTTCTAATGGATTGTTTTCTGAGCGCACTTATCCGAAGCACACGCACATAGACAACTGTCTGACCACTGTGTGACCACACGTTACTATATGTACTTACTATAGTAATAACAGTAAATGATGCATAATTACACGTAACTAAACCTAACCCTATAGTAAGTACATGTAGTTATTCTTTTTTCATAGTAAACAATTTTGTAAAATTGCAAGGTTGAATTTTTCACTTAAAAAACAATACATTTCTATTTACATTTATTTCCGCGATTTAAATGTATTTTAATTTATTTGCATTAAAGTGTTAATGGACATTCATAGCGTCTAACCTCAAACCAACTTTATGCCAGAAGTGGACAGTTCTAATTCGCTTCACTGGCTTGCTTTACTTCCACAGTGTCTGAGCTGCAGATTCTCTCGCGGTAGTACACATGGCCCTATTATGAGTCTGGAGCGTTCGAATGTGCCACACTGCAGTATTATACAGGCTTAAGTATAACTCTAGTGAATACATTTGATGATTCCTCAATCCTCCGTGATGCTCGTACCACATGCGCTTGGAGCCTCTACTCGCCTCACACGTCAGACCGTTCTGCGTGCCTGCAGCGAGGTCAATGTCCTCTGACAGGCGCGTTCTCGCGAGACTTCGACTATCTGGACTACAGGACTATCCGTTCAGGGTTACCTGAGAGGACAGGCGCTTGACGGTGAGAAGTTATTCGATATTCATGTACATATTACTTCATATTTAACTTTGTATGTATAAGTTGATCCTTTACATTTAATAGTAAATATATTTTGTGTACTTTGGATCGCGGAAGTGCTGGTTTTCGTCCAGAAACTGACAACTTGTCAGTCGTTAATTCCTGTAGTACGACTATCTCGCTAATGTTAAAAATCGTTTTGATTAAAGTTCACTTGCCAGTTTCGGTTGTCGACTGCGTTTAGCTTGACACATGACCTGCTTTTGGAATGCTCTGTATAACATTTAACATGTTAGCCTGCTCTTAAGTTTAAAAGCCTATTGTATTTTGAGATACCGGTAGTGGTTGTCTAGCTAGCTAACTAACAGTTAACTTAATTGACGACGGGTAATATAAGATGCCAGTTGGATTAACGTTATACTAGTCAGTTAGAGGAGTATTGACTACTAGTCGGTAGTCCTCTAACTACATCATAACGCTGCATTTGTGTGACATGTCATTATTGTTTGTATTTTTATCTATTGACTGACGCCTCTGACATTTGACAACATGGCTGTGTCTCAAAACATAGTGAACTGCCTACCTAGATAGCATTTTTATGCGTGATACGTGTGTTCTAACGTTCCGAACTCTCCTGGGATGGCCATACAGGATGTTTGGGTAGGCAGCTTACTGGGTTTGATCCACTGTCAAGTTGTCAAGACTAGTGCAAACTAATTTGATCGAGTAGTGACTAGTTAACATAGTCCTGTCTTGGTAGGCAACACACTGGGTTTGAAGGCACAGCCCATGTTTTACACTAATATGTTTTTCAGATACAGACCTGACAAGGTAAACATGTCTCATAATGATGAAGGTTATGTGGTGCGGATCCGTGGTTTACCCTGGTCATGCACACAGGAGGAAGTGGCCTCCTTTTTCTCTGGTATGCAAACACTCAAACTGAAAAAATCTTTTGTAACGTTCTGCACGAGTTTGAAGAAAAAGAGATACGATTGTCATTTTTTTTGTTAATTCCAGAGTGTGACATTGTAGGGAAAGTCAATGGGGTGTGTTTTACCTTCTCCAAAGAGGGAAGGCCAAGTGGAGAGGCATTTGTGGAGCTGAAGACATCAGAAGACTTTAAAAGGGCTTTGGGAAAAGATCGCAAATACATGGGTCACCGCTATATCGAAGGTACACTCCTGTTCGCATTGTAGAAAATTCTGTCATATAATTGTATTTACAGTCACAATGAAACCAAAATTGACCATTCTTATTTTTTATGGATTATTGCGGTGTTTATTATAAATGATTTGTCTGTGCACATCTTTTTTTTTTTTTTTTTTTTTTTTGTACATTCATGTATCTGTAATATTTGATCAACTTTATAACGTCTGCCCCCTCTTGGCTCCAGCAACCTGACACTCACATGATTTTGCAGCAATTAGAAATCACAACGAACCAATCATTTCCTGATAAACAAAAACAAGTACGATTTCAAATGGCACGAGTTAAATCAGATGAGATGTCTACACATTTGTACTTAAGTTAAAAAATAACATATTGTCTGCCTCTTGACCCTTCCCATAGTGTTCAGGTCAAACCGTAGTGAGATGGATTGGGTGCTGAAACGCTCCGGTCCCACAGACTATGACGGCAGCAGTGGTTGCATGTTGCGTCTTCGAGGACTGCCGTTCGGCTGCAGTAAAGAAGAAATTGTACAGTTCTTTTCAGGTACATCTGTTGTTTCACTTCAGCATTTCCTAGACTTGTAGGTATAGCTAGGAAATCTTTTTTGAGTTGTGGTGTTTGAATCATGTCAGTGCTTCCTGCGAAAGTATATCATGCCTTACATATAGTCAGTCAGATCATATTTTGAAGGTTTTTATTTTTATGTACTCTTCTAACTCTCATAACAAACTATTATTGAGCATGTTCTGGTTGTTTTTTTTAATGTTATTTATATGTTGCCAGCATCCTTGAGACAGCTGTGTTATGATTTCTTGATTGATTGTCTTATAATTTCATGGATTTATCCTGGTGTGCTCTAGGGATTTCTGTCTACCATAGGGAATGATTTAGGGGCACAATTGGGGGGGATGTCTTTTCTGCAGATGAGAATGTTGCGGCTCTTTAACATGTCTCCCCATGTGGGGTTATTTGTCCTTGGGTTAAAGGGTTGAAAATCGTGCCAAATGGGATAACATTGCCGATGGACTACCAGGGGAGGAGCACAGGGGAAGCCTTCGTGCAGTTTGCCTCAAAGGAGATAGCAGAAAAGGCTCTGGGGAAACACAAGGAAAGAATAGGGCACAGGTGGGGCCGGCAAGACTGGGCTGGGTGCTAATGCTATCTCTAAATGTGGGGTGGGGGGTCATGCATCTTTCTGCTCTGGAAAAAGATGGTTTGATCATATTATTACACTTGGAATGTTTAATTTCACATTACACTGTCATAAGGGGGCAAAAAATAGGCAATCAGCAGAAATATGATTTCATAATGTCGTTGGGCAACACGTACTGCAGAAGCAATGGAGCCTTTTTTGTAATAGGCACTCTAATATACTTTTAAGATTCTGTTTCGGTCTAAAAATGACCTTTAGATAAAGTTAAATTTCAAAACTTAAGCCCCGTTCACACCAAGAACGAGAGTGGAAAGATCATTCTGAAAGTGATTCCAACAATATTGTTTCTCTGTGCCGTTAGTTGTGATTCATTCATGTGATTCTTTGATATTTAGAAAGATTTTTAGGACTATAGCTTTATCATTAGCATTATAGTTATCGTCTTTGGTGTGAACGGGTCTTTATAGTACGGGCAGTATTTCAGACACTTATTACTTCTCCCTCTGGTCAATACCTGATGATAAATTGTCAGTTTTTGTGATGAAATTAGTCACTGGGCCCCAAATACTGTCTCTCCTCTCCTCATTTTTGTTAAACATTCAGCAGCCTGTAAGTTCATTAACACATTGCATTTCAAAATAAACTCAGGTACATAGAGATATTCAAAAGCAGCCGAAATGAAATGCGTGCTTACTATGAAGTACCCCGGAGAATGATGGGACAGAGGCCTAGTCCATATGACAGACCCATAATGGGACGCGGGAGCTTCTTTGGGCCCGGGCCTGGACGGGGAGGTGCCGTCCTGGACCAAATACGCAGCGGAGGTGGTTACAGTGGCGGTATGCTATTTTATTAATCTTTATTAATTAACTCTCACTAGGTTTCAGTGAAGATGGATAGTAACCGATGTTCAAAAGTTTGGGGTCAGTACGATTTTTATTTTATATAAATTAAATTAATACTTTTATTCAGCAAGGTCACATGAAATTGATCAAAAGTAAAGACAGTAAAGATATTTATGATGTTACAAAAGATTTATATTTCAAATAAATGCTGTTTTTTTTTTTTTTTATTCATCAAAGAATCTTTGAATCTATCACCGTTTTCACAGAAACATCTGAATGATCTTTCTGAAGGATCATGTGACACTGAAGACTGGAGTAATGGCCGTTTCACACTGCAAGCGTGAGCAGTGCGTGAACTTCACGTCAGCGTAACTACACCGTTACTGCAGATGCAGACGCACGAGTATTCACACTGGAAGCATTTGTACAGCATCACAGCAGCATGCTCTTATTTCATAAGTGAGTTTTTCTTTAGAAAGACAACTAGCCTATATTTGTTTTTAGAAGTTGGTCATTTATAAACTTGATAGTCTTGAAAGTTTGTTAACATGGGGAGATGTAGGCTACAACATTCACATGTAAATAAATGACGAACACAACCAAAAAAACAGTTCCGATCATGTTGTTTCATTCATACTTCGATATGTTTACAAGACAGAAAACTTTGCAGACAAAAAGAAAAAAGAAAAACGCGCACTCGGGTTTGATTCGGGTAGTGCTAGAGCCATATACCTGTCTCAGTATTACATAAACTAGAAGAAAGTTTATCATATTTGCTGGCTAGTTTATTTTTTTATAACCATAACCATACTTATACTTTCACCCAAACTGAATAATTAAATCAAGTTTAAATGGGTAAATCTTCTACAAATATTTGTATTCTTAATTTTCTTTTCTGACATACTCCAGTTCTTGTTAAGACACACTACACGTGCTTCTTGTGCGAATTTTGAGCACTTTTTTTGTGTGAAACCATATTAATTTTGTCCATCAAAAGTGTGCTTTCACTTTAATTGAGTGTTAGCAGCGCAGAAAAAATAGGCTCGGCGCCGAAACCCCCGCTTCACTGCTGCTGACGCGACGCTCCTGCTTGACGCTCACATGCTGCTCCTGCTCCCGGTGTGAATGCACTCATTGATTAACATGGGCACCAGAAAAAATATGCGCTGCTCATGTGAAACGGCCGTAATGATGCTAAAAATTCAGCTTTGCACCACAGGAATAAATTACATTTTAAAGTATATTAAAATATAAAACAATTAAAAAATATTTCACAGTGTTACTGTTTTATACTGTTTTTGATCAGATAAATGCAGTCTTGGTGAGCATAAGAGACTTTCTGCAAAAACATAAAATCTTACAGACCCTACTTTTGAATGGTTGCGTATTTGCTGACAGGAAATGATGATATGTGACTTCGCTATTATCAACTGTCTATTATTGTTTCAGACCTCAAGTTAAAGTATTAAAGTATTGAATTGTCTCCCCTTCATAAGGATATGGTGGCTTTGACAACTACAATGGCTGTAACAACTACTGCTTTGGTAACGGCATGTTTGAAGAGCGTGTGCGTGGTGATAGAGGAAGAGGAGGAATGGGGGGTCATGGTTACAGCAACGATTCAAACTCAGGCTTTCACAGCGGCCATTTTGTGCACATGAGAGGCCTACCGTTCCGTGCTACAGAGGCAGATATTGCACATGTAAGAAACACCAGTGTTGCCATTTCTTGTGGCTATAGCCTTACAATAGTTTAAAGTAAAGGTGTTATTGCCCTTGTGTAAGTGTTTTTATTTTTCAGTTCTTTGCCCCGTTGATCCCTGTGAGGGTGCACATTGATGTAGGACCCAATGGAAAGTCTACAGGAGAGGCAGATGTTGAGTTCAGATCTCATGAAGATGCTGTGTCTGCCATGTCAAAAGACAAGAATCACATGCGTAAGTTGTCTCCATTTCCAAACCTCTGTCTTAGTCAAATTGCATTACAGTCCATATGTTTGTTTTCTGCATCGCAATCATCATTGCATCCTCTTTGTAGAGCATCGTTACATTGAGCTTTTCCTGAATTCAACTTCAAGTGGACCGTCTGAGATGGGTTAGTATGACTACGTAAAGTTTGTTATTATGTAATAGTTTTGTTGAAGTGTATGGATGAGAAGCTGTGAAGACAACATTCAAATGTTAGTCTTTTGTTTTGGGGCCAGGCCGCGGAGGAGGTTTCTATGGCAACTCTGGTAGCATGGGCTCTCGAGGAAGTGGACTAAGGGGGATGTACTGAGGATGCTTTCAATACATGCACTTTTCAACCCAAAGTTGGAGCTTCCAGCTTGGAAGATCTTTTTGTATGAATATGTTTTCACATGTTCCAATGAAATATGGACAAATATTTTCCAGGCTTGAAGAGTATGAGCGGTTGCATATATATATATATATTGACCGGCTACTGTACATTTTGCTTATTGAATTTTATATTACATATTCCGTGTTGGTCTAAGATATGCTCTTTATGTATTTTGACTCAAAAATTGTTATGAATAGCTTGATTCACAAGTTTCGAGTGTGAGATTGCACTTTTAAAGCAATAACATCATTTTGGATGTTTACCTGTTTTTGCTGCTCAGTAAAATTTCTAATTGAAACCTGTGAAATTTACACATCTATGGAATAAAACCTTTTATTGGTATATTGTAACCAGAGAATGTTCATTGAAGGCAACTGTCATGTAAGAATAAAGCGTGCTATCTTGGTTTTGATTAGAGATAGATCGAACATATAGCTACAATTTATATTATGTTTTCCAGTGCACAAGAAGATTTGTGTAGCTTATTCATTTTGTTTTCAAGTTTTTTTTTACACTACACTACCATTTAAAAGTTGGGGGCTGGTAATGAGTCTCTTCTGCTTGTCTTTAATGTCACTTTTGATTGTTTTAACCCTATAAAGCCTACTATATATTTCCAAGGCCTCCAAATTATCAACATGAACTTTGGTGAACAACCTGTTCAGTCTATTATTTATATTATTGGGAGATACAGTGATAACTGATATTTATATGCATTTTATGCAAGTAGTCTGCATAAAATTGCATTTTTCTCAGTTTTGGCCTCAGAAATATGTTTGAACTCCATATTCTCCTATAATCATACTATTTAAGCCATAAAAGCCTGATGTATCAAATTTGATACCTGCTAAAAAACACATACAAAGGTATAAAGGTTTAATAAACTCTTACATTTAAAAAGAAGTGCCTTTTCTGACTTTTATTAAATATGTCAGGCTTCACCCGGTTAAAGTGTCCTAGCTGAATAAAAGTATTAGATTCCGTACTTAGCCCAGATTGAACAGTAAGTGTGTGCACTGGAGCACCTAAACACTAAGGTCCTATAAGGGCCATCACACAAGTAGAATTATAATCAACTTTAGTGGTTTAAGGCATATGTACAGTTTCATACATAAATCTCACATTTAAGTTAACAGTTGTATTTTGATTTTTTTTTTTAGACAAAAGTTAGCACAAATACTCCCAAGTGAGTAGTGTTCCAGTTCTGTACCTATATAAATCTGCAATTGTGAAATAATACAGTATTGCAGACAAACCTGAACACCATATTCAACGTTATTTCTGTGCTATTTGACGTGAATCTATCGCAGTCATGCTTGAGTGGCACTGACAACATTTTTACTTGTATACACACACATTGTTTTGCCCATCAAGGGAAATGTCAAATCCCTGTTTATAAGTTTGGCTTGTTATACAGGCACACATGAATGTATGATTCTTTCAACTGAATTTGAAATATCAAGAAACGATATCCCTTTAAATAACTTTTAAATGCATTTGCTTACTTTTGACTTGAGAGGAATGAAACCTGTTCACCCTTCACATATCAAAAGTATATTTACAATACATGGGAGTGTTGTACTAATATAAATAATCTAAATCTGTCTACTTGCAGCCCAGATGGAGGGATTCAGTCATTAATCCATTTGTAAAATCATTTCTTTCACTGGGCACAAACACTGCATTGGCCATCTGCACAAGTGCCATTAAGTTTGCTCTGTGGCAAAAGGCTTTTTCCTATGTGAAATGTAAACTTCAAACAGAGAAACGGGTGCATCCATTTTGGTCACTTTGACGATGCGGGGCAGCACAGTGTCCGATTTAAAGCTGATATTGGCCCTTGTGGCGATGTGCTGTCATTTCTATCTTATGTTGCATTGGAGGAGCAGCGCTGGAGGAGCAGAGCGTGGCAGGTGTCGCAGACTCTCACGGGTTTGGGTGAAGCGGGGAGCGGCAGCTCATTATCTGAACAGGCATTGCAGAAGATCTCCCCACAGTTCCTGCAGTGATGCTGTTCAAACAAAGACAAGCAAGAGATCATGAGCGCTTTCAATTAAAGGGCCAGTAGTCTCTTTTGGTTTGGATCAGCCTCAAAATTAATCTTAACAAATTATATTCTGGGATTCATCCAAATATGCTCTGGGGAATTTCCTTTTAGCTGTCATAGGAGAAAAAACAAAAAACAATCCAGACGTTTTTAGAGTACAGGCCCATTCACACCAAGGATGATAAATATAAGGCTCAAGCTTTGATAATCATTCTAATTCTATGAGAATAGGGAAGTCCACACTACAATGATATGGCACATAGGAACGATATCATTGGAAGCACTTTCAGAACTATTTCTCCAGCTGATGAACGATAAAGCAGTCAGAATCAACACAACTTTAAAGGGGTCGAGCCTTGCTTGTGTTCTTGGTGTGAACAGGCCTTAGGGTTCCCCATAAAGTCACAATGTAACGGAAGTATCTTGACAGATCTTCCATATTGTGACTTACATCTGAGTGGAATGAAACAGATTATCATAAAGAAAATACAAAAGTAAAGACGTGGCAACTTGGTTCAATCCGTTGTTGACTGAAGGACGGCAGTTATGAATGTGAACTTGCAGTCGATTATAAGAAAGGGGCGGAGTTTAAGATGACTAAACGATTGGTGAAATTAGGCATACATCACCAGAGAGAAGACTGTTGTTTCACTGGAAGATTTAAGCCTCATTCAGACTGTTAGTCCAAATCTGATTTTTGTGCATATCCAATTGAAATCTGATCAGATTTAACAAGTGTGAACAACGGCTACATATTGTGATGTTGTAAATAAGACATCTGGGGCCTATACCATGAAGCCGGTTTAGCTGGCTAGCCAGATATGTTTAAGCTTAGTTTGTGCTAATCCTGGGTTTTAGGTACCATGAAAGTGGCTTGGCTTTTAGCAGTGTTCATCTCCATAGAAACCACGGCTCCACGGCTAACCTGCTCCAGGGCAGGTTACGTTCCAGATTTCAAACTGAAACTGGACCAATCAACTGTGAGCAAAGTGACACACCTCTGATGCAATAAAGTCACTCCCCCTGTTTCTACTCCAAAATTAAAGGTCACTACATAGCAAATAGTTTTTAAAGACTAAGGCGTCTGGCTTTTAACAATGCTTATTTATAATAATAATAATTTTGAATGATTTAAATATAATTTATGTAATTATACCCTTAATCAATTACACATGCATCATTTTAGTTAATCGATCATTAATAGGCACTTTGTTCAAATGAATATAAATAGACTATAAAGGTCATACAAATTTAAAATCAATAAAGTTATACAAATGACTACATGTGACGTTGTACGATTTTTCTTTAAGTCATCCTCTTTCATAGTCAAATTTCATCTCTGTTCTTCATGTTTAAATTTGTTTAAAATCATGTAATATTCTGCAGAAGAGCGAATTGAATCTCACTGCTTCTCTCGCGAGAAGTGAATCTCAGTTTCACTGATTCACAGCATGTGATTGGTTGTTTACTGCTGATGTCACAGCTAAACTCAGGATCAAAGTCTGAGTTGACAGAGAAAGCTGATGATCAGCAAAGCCTGAATAGATTGGTTTGGTTTTGTCAACTCGAAACTAATCCTGTTTGTTAAACTACCATCATGATACAGGCCTCTGTATTGCAAGCCCCTCCATGTTGCGGTTGTTGTTGTTTTTGGTGTATACCTCTCAATGCAACATCATTGCAAATAGAAATCAATGCAGATGTTCCTTAAAACAAAAGAGTGGCATGGAGTGATGGGTCACAAATCCGACTGGAATCTGATTTTTGATAATTTTAGATCAGATTCCAATCAGATAAACAAATAATCAGATCTGGACCGACAGTGTGAATTTAGCTCAAATTAACATTTTGATTACAGATTAAGAGGTAAAAAAAAAAAAAAAAATCTCTTTTCACAATAAGATCTATAACACGCATTTAAAAACATGAATTTTCGTTTCATGACGACTTCAAGGTTTGCCAACTCAGTCTTTCATTCAAGCGTCATCTAATCCTGGTCTGGAAATGTTTTCAAGTGCATAAATCCAATATGGCAATAAATATCTTTATTTAGAGCAGTTGAATTAGTGTGGATGTGTGAGAACTAACAGCCAGCTGTTGTGTATTACAGCACTGCATTTTGGTTCAGACCTTTCTTCTGGAGATTGAAAATTCCTTCTCACAAAGCTTGCAGTGCGTCGCATCTTTGTCCTTCAGCCAGACCTGCCCACCCTTAAAGTAAATTGTTTATTAATACAAACGTGAGACAAATGGACTGATGAAACTCATTTTCTTACAAAAAAGCACTGTGGTGTTTTCAGATTATATAGCATCTTACTTTTTTTTCTCAAGCAATGTTTCAATGCAAACCTGAAGTGCCTTGTTGGCTTCTTTTATGTCTTCAATTTTCAACTTTGACCTGAACAAGGGAAATGCGTGTATCAGTAAAAGAATAACATGATTTGAAGGCTCTCAAATGGCACTGATGCTTAAATTGTACATACTCGCTAAGTTTGCAGCCCAGTTCCTCCAGCGCCTGTTCCTGCTCCTCACAAATTCCCTTCAGCTGCGTGTTTTCATCCTGCAACCTGTGAAACTCCTGAAAGGACATAGATATACGTCAGAGCCCAAGACAGGATGTTTGGCATACAGTCAAACAAAGAATCTACAAAGAAGCGTATTTACTGACACATGCAATTGACCATAATATTCTTCTAAATCGTTAAGAATGTATGGTGGGCATCCAGAGGACGACCCTCCAGTGGTTTTCCTTCTCTGTTAATTTAGGCAAGTTCGCTTCTACATTAGCTCAGCCAAAATGTGGTGTCCCTCAAGGCTCAATTTTAGGACCCTTGTTATTTTCATTGTACATGCTTCCCCTGAGCTTTATTTTTCAGAAATACCACATATCTCACCACTGTTATGCTAACGATTACTAATTTTATTTCCCAGTAAGTATAGATAAGAATTGTTCATCAAAGATATTAAAAATTGGCTGGCAAATAATTTCTTACAATTAAATGGGAGCAAAACTGAAGTCTTGATCTTTTGACTTGATCCTAGTTGCCCAGTCCATCGTCTATGAACGTACAAGATCATGTGAGGAATCTTGGAGTGCTTTTTGACTCATCATTACTTTTCAATAAGCAGATCAGTGCTATTGTCAAGAGTAGTTTTTAATCACCTGAGATCAATCACTAAAATAAAACATTTACTTTCCCATACTGACTTGGAAATATTTCATCAAGGTTAGACTATTGCAACTCACTGTATATTGGTCTGCCCCAAACTGCGTTATCCCATCTACAGCTTGTCCAAAACGCAGCATCCAGGCTGTTAACAGGATTAAGAAAGAGGGAATTTCCCCAGTTTTAGCATCCCTACACTGGCTCCCGGTGAAATTCAGGGTTGCCTATTATTGTTTACAAGGCATTATTTGGTCTCATGCCCCAATATATTAGTGACCTTTTACACCCTTACTCTCCAACCTGAGCACTCAGGTCTTCTGGCCAACTGCTTTTAAAGGCTCCTCATTGCCGCTATAGATCTAAGGGTGACTGTGCCTTTTCTGTGGTAGGTCCTAAAATGATGGAATGGAATGATGGAATCATCTTCATTGCTAGCTTTGTTTAAATCTTCTTTAAAAACATCTTTTGTGGCTTTCGACTACATTATCGAATAGGTTTTGAAGCTGATAAGCCTTTTTTTTTATCTTGCTTGATCTGTAAAGCACTTTGGGTCAACTTTTGAGTTTTTAAATGTGCTATAAAAATAAAGGTTGATTTGATGCACATTAGCCCTCATACAGATGTATTGTGGAATTAATGGATAATAGATTTATCTCTCTCGTCATTATTGAGAAAAAGAGTAATTCATCTTACTTTTTTGAGTCCGTTGATTTGCTGTGCTTCAGCAGCAAGTTGGGTGATGGTCTCTCGTTCTCTTTGTAATTCATTCTCTAACGTCTGCCGCCAATCCCTCTCTATTTTCAAGTCCGTTTCCAGCTGCATCCTAAACAAAAAGTGTCCATTAAAATCGTACTATTTTCCCCTTCAACATCTAAATAAATGAGACACAGTGGTTAATTCTAATTCAAAATGAGCCGCATGAACAAACTTACATTTGCTTCTCTCTCTGGACTATCTGCTTTTGGAGACTGTCAGCCTTGTTCGTGAAGTCCTGCTTGAATTTGCGCACCCCGTCTTCGGCACTGGCGCGTTCCCTCTCGGCATCCTGCAATCTGGTGTAATTCAAACCAACTGGGTAAAACTACGGTTCTGAATGTAATGGAATGGGCGGGAATGTATTGGAACAACAAAAAAAATAAATAAAAAGATGGCCATAATTCAACAGCCACAATAGAGCGGGAACAAAAACAGAGCCAAATGACAGAAATGTTGCGCTGAAAAGGCAGAAAGTTGAAATGAGTTTGAAAATTCAAAAGGTAAAGTCTGTTCACTCGGCGGCCATAACTGCAACGGCTATGGGAAGCTATTTCGGGCATACAAGACCAAGTATCTACCTATCTATTTGAATGGGTGAATCCTGGAATCTCAAAAACTGCCTGCCGAACTCACAATTAAACAACATTTAAAATCAGCAACAAGATCTGACATGAACTGTCCCATAAATGTTGTTTCTTATGCATCTTGTTGTATCTTATTCTTTTTTTTAATGGCGTTTAAAAGCGTATTTTTCAGTCTAGACGAGCCAATGCGCATGTGCAGCCTAAGCGCAAGCAGAGGTGGGTAGAGTATCCAAAAACTGTACTCAAGTAAAATAAATATTTACTCAAAGTAAAAGTTTAGCTACTTGAGTAAGAGTAAAAAAAGCATCCAATAAAAAAACTCCTCAAGTAGCTAGTTCGTATCATATATAGCCTATATAACAACAATACAATAACATGTTAATATTTAGATAGATATTGAATTTAAATAGTTTTGCAACAAACACAGAAGAGACCAGCATTATTTCATACATCTGTAGCCCAAAAATCATTGCACATTCTTTGCGTTGTATAATATTAACATTTTGGATTAGACAATGTTAAAATAAATTGAACCTGCAGAGTTTTGCGTTCAAAGCGAACTGTAGTGTTTGGGGTTGTATGTAAACGTAGGAATAAGCACTGTTTGGCCACTCTAGAGATTAACTCTGGGTTAGTTTTTGGTTGGCCAGTTCATTGTCCAAAAGACCTGTGTTCATAGAGTTTGGTAATTCATATATTGCGAAGTACACCAAAAGTCACTGTCCCGACTCTTATTTGTGTTATTTGAACAGTATTAAAAGCTTTTTTCGTAAGTTGAATACGGAAGGCGGTCTGGCGGGAGCTAGATATTTTACTTGACAGTGTGTTAAATATGGTTATTTTTCTTACAAAAACCCATTGATTCGCTTCAGAAGGCCTTTATTCACCCCCCGGAGCAGTGTGGAGTACATTTATGATGGATGGATGCACTTTTTTTGGGCTTAAAAGCTTGGTTTAACCAGGGCATTTTTTTTATATAACTCTGATTGTATTCGTCTGATTGTATTGTCATATACACCTAGGATGACTTGAGGGTGAGTAAATTATGGGCTAATTTTAATTTTTGGGTGAACTATCCCTTTAACTGTGTCTAAGCAAAGACATTTTTTCAAGACGGACAGATCACTGCCACTGCGCAATACTCACAAATTACCGTGGGAAGGCGGGTGTTCATTGATCTAATATATAAATTGAGGTATATGTCCAAATATTACTAGTAATATCATACTTTGTAGTATTGTATCGTGGCGTAATATTGTAATTAAAACGTAATATGTTTGGTTGTAAAATGCATTACCTGAATGAATTGAAATCGAAGGTAGCTCGTTCACAAACAGCATACACAGATCAGACCAATAAAGATGTTCATCGCTGGCAAACAATAGGATGCATTTGCAGATTTGTTTTCAATTGACTGTAACCATAGGTCTACGGCCACTTCATCCAACGCTCTTGATGTTCTTACATTTCCTGTTACGACTCCGAGTGAGAAACGATTTAGTGTGCGCAGGGAACTGAACAAATCATTCAAATCATTTCGCGAACCACTTCAGACAGTTTTGCCAACTTGTTTGATCAAGTCTTTGAACAGAATCGACTCAAAATAGTGATTCATTTCGCTCATGCCCTAGAAAAAGAGACAGCATGTGCTTGGAATAACGTATTTCTTAACATGTATTGCATTAAACTAAAGTAACGAGAGGAACGTCACCCAGCGTAACGAAGTAAAGTACAGTTTTTCATTAGAAATGTACTTTAGTTAAAGTAACCACATTTAAATCTTAAAAGTACATTTTTTCCAAAAAGATACTCAAGTAAACGTAACAAAGTCAATGTACTTTGTTACTACCCACCTCTGAGCGTGTGTCTCAGGTTTCTATGTGAACCGGAGCTTCTAACGGCAGCTGCAGTGACGCAATGACTTTACCAATCCGTGATTGGCTCTTTTACCATATTTATCATATTGTGCAGTTTCTCCCATTCATAAGTAATAGGAGTGAACTGTCTTTTAACTTTTTTTGACAAATAATTCACAGTAAACCGGTACGAGTAGTTGAAAACATCAAATTTATTGAAGACTGTGATAAAAGCCATGTCATATTTGTGGTTTTTTTGATTGTTAAATGTTACAGGTAAATAATTATGCTATAGAACCACAAAAAAGATTTGCTTATTAAATAGTATGTGGAAAACAGAAATCATCATCAAATAAAACTTAAAACGGCTAGCGAAAACGATCAACTCGTCACTTTAAGAACACTGCATATCGCCACACAACTAGTGTCAGGTAACAAAGGGCAAATTTATCTTAATATCAGAAGGAAATATCTTTGACAAGTTTGTATTGGTGCTCAGTATCTGTGCTAGCGCATTTTACAAACGACATGGCAAGAGTTCTTGTCTGGCTGAGTAGGTCTTTGTCGCTATTTGTTGATTGAGGAAAATCATGGAATTAGAAGAAGGGAGATGATGACAAAAAGAAATGAAAAGGGGAACAAAAAGGGAAAGAGGATGTAAATATCAGTGAATTTCAAATTCATCTCAAAGCTTTAAGAACTTGTTAAGCAGTGCAGTCATAAAACATCAGAAATACGATGGCGATAAATCAACGGAGAAGAAAGGGAAGGATGATTTATGTGGACAGAGAACATGACAGCACCACGTCACTACACGAAAATAACACAGATGCTAAAGGATGAGTGGTTAGATGAGTGAAAGCCATTCAATGAGCCTTCAAGTCAAGCATGCAAAATCCACTGCATGCTATCAGGTATCTAGATACTTCCAGACACTCTGAAAACCAGTTCTACTGATGAAACAAAAGCACTGATGGATCTGACACCATCAATACACACTAATTTGATTTAGTCTGTAAAAGCAGATATCATATCCTGAAATGCATTTACACTGGTATGCTGCTGTTCAAACGTTTGGTGTCTGTAAGATTTTTAGAAATAATAAGTTTTATAAGTAGACTCTTATGCTCATCAAGGCTGCATTTATTTGGGGGGAGATTTAAATGCAATTTATTCCTGTAATGGCAAAGCTGAATTTTCAGCTGCCATCACATGAAATCATTCTTGATTTTTTTGTTGTTGTTGTAATATTATGAATGTCTTTATTGTCACTTTTGATCAATTTAATGTGTCCTTGCTGAATAAAAGTATTAAAAAAATAAATAAATAAATATGTTGTACTGGCCCCAAACTTCTGAACGGTAGTGTATATTCTATTATCCGCATTCTGCAAATAAAATCCTTCATTTGAATTGAACCGAAACAAAAGATTCCTTAAACTTTGAACTGACCACAGATATTTTAGATAAAAGTTTTTATATACATTGTATTAATGCAAGGTTAGAAATGAGGATAAAACAAAGCACTTGAAACACTCAAAAACGATTGAAATTGCTCTGAATGCACTTCAGGAATACGATGACTAAACGTTAAGCTTGACACGATTGTAAATAAATTAGGAACTGCTTCTTACCTTTGCTCTAGTTGCTTCATGGTTGCCGTTATCTGATTGGTCTTCTCCTCCAACCGTGCGATCATGTCATTTTTTTGTCTCATGCTGTCATCTGACGTCTGTCGATGATTATAAATAGCTTTGATTACAACATATTTTAACCACTAATTGAGAAGAACTCTTAATAAAATATGTTTTACCTGCATTTTTTGGTACATCTCTACATTGATGGCTTTAACTTCATCTAACTGATGCCGAAGTCCAATCAGAGTGTCTTGTTTTTCATGGATGTCCTTTTCTAACAGTTTCATGGCCATCTCCATCTCCTGCTTCATGCTCACCTGCACAACCAGTTCGTTCTCCACATCCTTGAGCACAAAGATACATTCAAAAACAGGTCTGACCTCTTCCAAGTGCCAATGCACAATCTGAACAGCAGGTACATTTTGATATAAACACAGACCTGTCTGAGCTGACATTCCTCTTTGAGTTGGCGTCTTGCCTCGTTGTACATTTCATCCAGGCCCTGCCTTGACTGCTTGTATGTATCCAGCTCACAGTTCAAATCTCCTTCTGCAAGCTGAATAGAGAGTATATAGTGAATATAGTGTATGGTTTGCACTTTGATTGTGAAATACTGCAATTATGATCATGTTTTCAGAAGGCAAAACGGGTGATAGGGGAAGAAAAGTTCAGGGAATATACTTTATTATTATTATTTTTTTGGATAGAAAATCTAAATATTATGCAGTTAATATTTTACACACATTTATAACATTCTCTATAATATGGGGGGATTTTGGGGATCATTCCTAGCAAACACAGAACGTTCCCCTAACAGTATTTGGTTTTAATAACGTTCCTTTTAGGTTAAAATTTTTGCAACCATAAAGTAAAGTTCCCAGAATGCTGCAGGGAGGTTACCTTAAAATAACTTATACAGAACATTCCCTAATGGTTATTTTTAAGTGATCATAAATTTATGGGTTTGTTTCACTGGCTGACTGACTAACATTCATTTATCGATCTCTTTATTGAATAATTACTTATAATTGATATAGATGTGAGAGTAAATTATTGAAGAAAACGATGTTAATCGAGAAGCTTTTGTTTACGGACTAGAAGCATATCCTGCTAAACTGTACAATTCACTAGTAAGAAATCAATGTACTGATATCCTACTTTTAAGTCAAATAAATGTTTATTCATTTTTTTATGTCTGTGAATTGATTTCATATTTTAAAAACCATAGATTGTGTTGAAGTCATTGTTATTTGGTGCTGAAGAAATGTAAAATATGTAAAATACGCTGATTCACAAATCTCCAAAGCTTCATGAAGCAGTGTTTTGAAATCGGCCATCAATATATAAGTCGTTATTTAGTTTTTTTGCGCACAAAAACTATTCTCGTCGCTTCATAAAATTATTGTAGAACCACTGTAGTGAGATGGACTTTTTAACGACGTCTTGAGAGAGGAAATGACATTGCCGTCAATGGAGGCCTTTCTGAACAATCGGATTTTAACAAAAAGATCTTCATTTGTGTTCTGAAGATGAACAAAGGTCTTATGGGTGTCGAACGACATGAGGGTGAGTAATTAATGACAGAATTTTCATTTTTGGGTGAACTAACCCTTTAACTACTATCTGCCTTTCTGAATGGTGTAGTAGCAGATGCGCTGTGTACAATATGTATACAAACATATAAAAAAACATACAATACGACAATACCTCAAGACGCTGTTGTGCTTTCATAAAAATTACAGAATTTTCTGTTCTGAGTTGGTGGTTCTCTTCCTGTAGTTTAATTATGTTGTTTTTTGCTATTGCCAACTGTATTAAAAAAAGATGACAACAAACAGTTAGTATTGCATATTTCTACAGAGCCCTTCACATGACATTCAGGAAAAAAAATCCCTCGATTTATAAATCATACGCATAATTTACTAATTTGTTCCCTTGATTTGCTAAAAAGTCAAGGGCACCGCATATTTCTATTCCACATAGCAGAATAATTTTTCAAATCTAACAGTACCTCTTCAATGAGTTTGGAGTTGGATTTTTCTAACGACTCCACGCGTCCTTGTAACCCTTGAACTGTAGAACTTAAAAAACAAAGTTTTAGATAAATTTCATTAGCACTAGGTTGTGCTTTGGTGAAATGGATTAATCTGTTTTAAAAAGCAATAATCACTCATCTTAAATACAGTACATCACAAAAGCTTTAGAAAGAGCATGAACTTACTTCAGCTGCCTATTTAATTCTTCAACATAATTCTTCTGATCCAAAATAGCTGCAATTTGTCCATTTCTATTCAAAAAATATTTATGATGGTTATTCATACAGAATAATACATCATGGTTATTATAATGATTTAATGTAATAAATTAATCACACTTTTATTCCACTTTAATGTCCCTTCACATTAAAGTATGTTGTTTACCAAGTATACTTTTTACCTTTCTTCACTTCTATAGTCATCGATGTCATTCTTCAAGTACATGGAGAAGTCTATTACACCAACCTGTGGATTCCAACACAAGGCCTTAATATTTCTCAAACAGAAGCTAGACAGCAGGTTATTAAAAATGTTCATACTTGTGTATCGAGGTCCTCGCCCTTCACACATAAGTTGGCATCTATGACGTTCAGTCCCACCAGGAGACCGACGATGACGGCTCCCTCCTCCTCCAGCATCACTGCTGAGTTCTCATAGAACTCACTGAACACACACACAAACGTATTGACATTTATCATTGGTTATGAGTGTCAAAACAAAAAATACAGATCGATTCTGTAGATAAAGACAATTGTCTATGATCTAAATTCTGGCTCCATTTATTAATAATCTGAAAACAAACAGATTAAGATTTTCTCTAAAGAAAACACATAAAACATAATTATCCTTGCCACATATTGATCATGTGTTGTTTGTCCATTGTAAAAATTGCATTGTGGCGAGGTAGACAAACGAGAGACATGGGAGGAGCGAGTGAGACCGGTGCGTGATTGAGAACGAGCGCTACCTGCGAGTCCTCTCATGAGGGAGTCTGGAGGCATATAAGGACGGTGTCTGGACACCAGTGAAGGACGAGAGAGGACCAGGCCTGGACTTTATGTTGCGTTTTATTATGTGTGTGCGTGGCAGTCGTCCCTGAGGGGCTGCCCACGATTTACTTTCATTTTGTTTGGTTGTTTATTAAAAGTCTTTTAAATGTTCGCCGGTTCCCGCCTCCTTCTTCCCATACATACAAACTACGTTACATTGGTGCCGAAACCCGGGAGGAAGGAGGGACATGCTGTCGGGGAGCCCTCGCTGATGAGGGGGATCGTGGTGCTGAGGAATTCGGGCAGCGCGGATGAATGTTGACCACGAGTGGCTGCCCGAGGCGATGGTGCTGGAGCAAGTGAAGACCGGTGGGACGGAGAGCTCGCTGCCGTGCCCCTGGGTCGAGGTGGGGTGGGGTGGGGTGGGGTGGCTGCCATCCGAGAGGGAGCGGAGGAGTCGCCGACGCTTGCGGTGAGCCGGAGGAGGAGCAGGGAGTTTAGGGGAGGAGCTGCCGGCTGCCCTCAACTGGAGGAGCCACCGCCGGCTGCCAGGGGGCGGAGGAAGATCGAGCCGTCCACCGAGCGTCCAGTACCATCGCATGGCACCGCGAGAAAGGGCCTGTCGGCTGGCTGAGGACCGAGCGGCAGTGTGTCCGGGAACCGGACTAGAATTATTTTTTATTCCTCTCTCCACTCGCTCTTCCTGTCGCTCTCTGTGTCTCCATTTCCCGTTTCTCTTGTCTCGTCTGTCCATACCCCAGACACGGGAGACGCGGAGATTGGGCCCCCGGGGGGAGAGTAGGCGCCGTCTCGGGTGTACCCCCGGCCTGCGAGGGGCGATGGAGGTATGTGGTGAGGTAGACGAGCGAGAGACATGGGAGGAGCGTGTGAGACCGGTGCGTGATTAAGAATGAGCGTCACCACCTCCCTCTCATGAGGGAGCCTCATGAGAGGGAGGCTCATTCTTAATCACGAGGCATATAAGGATGAGCGACACCAGTGAAGGACGAGAGAGGACCAGGCCTGGTCTTTATGTTGCGTTTTATTTATGTTTAATTATGTGTGTGCGTGGCAGTAGTCTGTGAGGGGCTGCCCGCGATTTACTTTCATTTTGTTTTGGTTGTTTATTAAAGTCTTTTAAATGTTCACCGGTTCCCGCCTCCTTCTTCCCGTACAAACAAACTACGTTACATGCATTATGTAGAATTTGTGTTCCTATGACACACAATGATATTACATTTGATATTATGACATTTAACTGTGTATTACTGTTTCTTTTTTTAGTTCTGACAGAACACTCAAAGGTAATACATTTATTAGTAATATTTATTCTTGTCTTTTAATAGTTTTTTTTAATGGGGTGTAGCGATGACGTGTTTTCTGGGCGGAGCCTAACTGGACTTTTTTTCCCCTTGCAATTGCGAGTTTATATTTCACAAATTCTGAATAAGAATAGCAAGATATAAACTCAATATTCTGCTTTTTTCCTCCTCAGAATATTGGATTTATATTCTGCAATTCTGACTTTTTTCCTCAGAATCGTGATATAAACTCACAATTGTGAGTTATAAAGTCTGAATTGGGAGACATCAACTTGCAATTGCGCAAAAAAAGTTAAATAAAAAAAGTTATAGGTTTAAATATTTCATGCTTCAACTGTAGGGCTAATACATTATGTTCTGTATGAACTGCATATGTAAATTGAAAGGGGGATTTTGAAATCCACTGCCGCTTCAATATACCTGCATATATCCTAATTAAATTCATAATCAAAACCTTAATTCATATTTATCTTCCTATATTATTATAATGATTTGTAATGATTCTTTCCAGTTATGATATTACTTAAATCAATAGAACCACTGATTGTTTGCTGCTTCATATATGTCTTCTAACGTTTGTATTTGGTCTCTGAGTGGTGACTGATGGTCTGGCCTAGGGATGGCTAAACACTTGATAGCAACATGTTGTCGTGTGTTTGGATTTTGGAGGTATCACAAACAATATTACTGTTTTTACTATATTTTCGATCAAATGAATGTTCATGACCACAAACTTTTGAATGGTGTACATAAAAAAAACTATACATTTAGTATGTCAGTCAGCAGCAGCAGAAGGGCTTTTATTAGACAGCTACATGTGATGCACACCCTCTAGCAAGCACAGTTCACTAAAATTTGATGCACTGAGCAGGAAACACAGCTTGTCTCAGACATCTTATCACTTCTCTAATCCCCAATTCTCCACCGCAACTATTGTGGCAAATGATGAAACAATGAATTAAGGGTACTGAAAGGGAAAAAACTAACCTAAGTATATCTTTCCTGGTGATGAGGAGACGGAGGTAATCTGCTAATTTCTTCTGCATCAGCGCCAGTCTCAGCCATGCTCTGGCTCTGCCCAGAGGCGTCCTAACAAACACATACAACCATTTTCAGGATAAGTAGACAGATAGATAGACAGACAGTGATATGCATGACTCTGGAAATAGGCTCAACTTGCAGTTGCAAGTTTCAGTTTTATCAAGGAACTAGAACTGAAATTTGCACTTCCCTATTATGAGTAGAACATCTTAGTGTACTGGGGAATGAGTGTGAGAAACCATGCGTATATTTATAATATAGTGGACTTGATTGATAGTGGATCTGCTTATGCATTAGAGAGATTCATTTAGACAAAATTAAAACACTGCAGATTTGTGCCAATTTAATGTAACTGTAAGGCAAAAAATTGTGTTTAGTACTGCACATACTTAAGGCCAGGAAGGTCCCGTACACTTGCTGCGATTTCGCCTGCTTCTGGGCACAGCTTCTCAACCATCTCCAGAGGCCCCCACAATGACTTGTTGTAACCAAGAAACGATTTCTTCACTGGGAGATGGAGACCAACATGTTTGTTAAACAACTCAAGGCTACGATCTGGCGTACAGAGCATGCAAAGACTTTAATGAAACGCCATTCAAAACAGTATTCAAATTTTGTGGCAGAACTGGCTCACTGGACAAGAACTTCAGGCGATCTGACAGCTGAGAAAAAAGGCACTTCCTCATTTTCTTTTCCTTTTATAAAGTTACATGGCATAACAGTTGCTGCTATATGTCTGGTATCTAACACTAACATGGGCCTATGGAAATATATATGAGATATTGATAACAGAGAATATTTAACAGTAAATCAGCTATTCTACAAACAGCATATAGGGACTTTAAATGAGAATTGGTTAACAGATGGTTCTCTGTGGCTGGCTGTCTGATGACGGTTGAACATACCTTTGAGACCGTGCTTCAGGCAGTGCTCCATGACAACAAAAAACTGTTGCAGAGGCGGATAGTCAGAGTCCAGTGTTCGTCCAAAGCTCAGAGCCGACTCGATCAGGCCTTTGATGCTAAGCTTAGCCATATTAAGTAAGTTTGCTCGTTCCATTGCCATAGGATCTCGAAAGGCTAGAAGACACAGGCCACAGACAAATATTTATCATACCACAAATTACATCATTATATCCAAAATCAAGCTCTTGTGGTTCAAGAAAAACATTTAAAACAACATCACACTAAACTCATCACAGCACTTCAACCTCTGGCTGTTTTCCTAGGACTAACATGTGACCACACTGTTGAGTTTAAATTTTAACAAACCCTTAAGTGCTTTAACTGGTTTTGACTGTCCGTAACAGCAGCACTGTTAAAAAGCAGTACTTTTTATGTTTTGTGTTTACTGCACAAATGAAAGTAAGTTTGTTGACTCATGTCATGATACATTGGACCCTGTTTAAACCATCAGGCTAATCAATAATTCTTATGCAAATATATTCAGACAGGCTCTGTCTAACAAGCATGCTGACACTGGTAATCTACTTCCCACTAATGTTGTTGGTTCCCATTGCCACTTTATTTGATCTAAGAGAATTAAGCTTTATTCCAAAAGACATCTGGGGTAAATAATTTAAATAACAATATATAATTCATCCTCTGTTTAATAACCTCTTATTATTATTATTATTATTATTATTATTTTTTTTTTAATCCATTCACTATCAGGCTATTTGTCATTGTTCCTGGGAGGGGAACAAATACTAATCATTACAAATCAACAGCAAACGGATTTGGACTGACATGCCTAAAATAAAAAAATAAAAAAACATTCTGCATATCAACTGTATGAATGACCTGGTGCATAGTAATTATAAAACACCCAGATTTATTATGCACAAATGAATACAAACCAACAAGGCACTCTTCATGACATCATGCCATTATGACATCATTCGGAAAATGATGTATGGCAAGCCATATTAACATGTTCCCTAAAACAAACTATCATCTATTTTTGTTTGACAATGCACATGGACATTTGGCTAATCCTTGACGCGATCGAAGTTTACTCTGCGATAATTTGATTTAATATTTAAAATGTTTTTTTTTTTTTTTTCAAATGTTGTAGATTTATGTAGCAAATCGGAATCATTCAAATTATTGACTGTATTTTCAGCAAAGGTTTTTGTTCAAGGTAATTAAAGCAACAGTTTTTCAATAATGGAAGAATATGTAAAAATATGGTATTTGGGGTAAAAATACTATACTACCTGGTGTTGGGGCTAAAGGCACAATAATTAACATGATAAATAAATAAACAGCTGGATGACTTTTCTATTTGTTGACATGACATAGTTCACTTCAGATGATAAATATCATATATTAAGTTGGGTGTCCAACTTAGAGATAATCCCCATTTTTTATGAAACCATCACATTTAAAAAAATATGTGATCATATGTTATATGTGAGTTTGATCATATAATATAATAAAATATCTGTAAAGCTATATTAAATTACGGCATCTCCTTCAATGCTTTCAGAATCTTTACTTTTTTAAATTGCAATTGCAATACAACTGTAATAGTAATAATGACAACTAACTGGATATTAATTAGTATTGTATATTATTTATTAGTCAATAAAAATAAGTACTAGAAACAAAATAAATCTTAGATTCTAGATAGTTTTCAGCATTAAATGTTGATCAGGCTTGCCATACACGTAGGCTACATCTAAACAACGGACTTTAATGTCATCCATAACCTACCCTTGGCACCCCATTCTTCTGAAAAAGGCGCTGTTTTAGGCTCTATCACTTTGGGCAGGACGTGAATGCCACCCGAGAACGTTTCTGACGCTTTTCTGGCTAAAGCGAATATGGGCGCCTGCCATCTCCCGTCTCCAGATTTCATGGCAGCGCAGCTCGCTTTCTCACCAGCCGATTTATCCTCCTGCAATCTGAGGATACCGAACACTTGCGCTCTCTCTTTGTTGCTCTCCGCTTCCGCCAACACAAGGTCCTGTTCTGCAGGTGTCGCCATCGTTAAAGTGAATATCATACGGTTTAGGATAATGCTTCGCCTAACAACCACGGCGGTGATGTGTTGAGCGGCATTGATAAACAGTTAACGACGGAATTCAAGCGCTTTCCCATGTGATGTTCCTTGTCAACGCCCCAAAGGCGACGTTTGTTTTCCATTCATTTGGTCATCATATCTTTGGAGAACAAATGGCTAGATTGTAGATTTGTTTACACCCGAGCACTCCTGCACGATCCGTCTGCAGCAAAGGGGTGGTGTCATAACATTAAAAAGACGTAACGTTAGGCTAATTCAGTGGAAGAGTATGGATATACTACCCTCTACCGCTTATATAGAACATTGTCCTGGAAAATTATGAAATAATCACCGGTTAACAGTCAACACAATATATATTTTTTTAATTATTAGCCTATGTTTGTCGTAATGGGGGGGATTAAGAAAATTGGTGCTGAAAACTCGTGCTGCCTCTGAAAATACTTTTTATACTAGCCTATACAGTAAGCTATGTGAAAAACAATAGGCCACTTCCCAGTTAGAACTTTTAACTGGAACACCCCCTCAAGTTGGAATTGTGACTGGAAAACTCAGGAGAATCACGCCAACTTCAGAATCCAATATGGTTACTTAGAGCATCAACCATAGTGAAACAGTAGTAATTGTTTATTAGCACTTCTTTTTGTCTGTGTCTCAAACTCAGTGGTGCACACAGTACTATCCAACTGCTATTTGTGGATATAGACATATGCTACTCGGCATTTCTGTGCAAAATGGTGTATTGTTGTTTAATATTGTATAATTAATGTATTTTTTATTCCAAAAGGTTTGCCTGGATGCATCTTAGTTTTCTGACCTGTTAACTGGAAGGCAGTCAACTCGGGTGTGACATCATTCCAAGCTCCAACATCCCTCTTCCGAGGTAAATCGAACGCAGCATATGTCCAGATTCATATTCAAAAAACATGAGGCAAAAAGTACCCTAATGATGGTTCACACAAGTCATTTTTAAACCAAGCACATTTCTACTCGTCAATGCTTTGTGACCAACTTGAACTGTTGCGAAATCTGAGTTGGGAAATTTTTCACTGTCACGCAAAATTCCCGATTGTGATTCGTAAAGAAATGACTGGATATCGTCCACGAAAATTTGTCAGACAACAGTAAATGCGTCCACACCTTAACAATGTAACCGCAAATAGGGCCACTGAACAAATCAATTAGCTTTTTTGGTGAACCCTTTAGTTATTCGAGTCACTGGGATGAATCAAAATCCTCATTATACATTTTTTAGCTAATAAAAAAAAAGTGGCTCCTTTTTATTAGTGCATGTGTTACTCCAACAGTTCTCACACTGAAGAATTCAAAATGAGGGCTAACAACCACCTCACTGGTGCTGAGTCAGGATTTTTCCCGTTGTAGACGGTGGGTGTTACCACACTATGCCAGTTACAAAAGTGTAGGCTTGCAGTTCCAAACAACTATAACTTATATACTTTGTATATTTTAACTAAGTATAGTAAGCTTTGGAGGCTTACCTTGACTGTAGGCCAAACGCTCCATACTTTCGCTATGGGTGATGCCCCATCGGTGAAGGCTCTGAGGCGAATACATGACTGGATCCACTGAACACAGACAACATACTTGGTTCTCAATGGATGGTTAACATTTAAGCATCACAATACAAATGAAATGTTTCAGAAAATAAACACTGATTTTCATACTGCTATACAGTTGCTGACCTACATCACAAACTCAACATGTTTCTGTTGTTTTCTGCTTATCTGCTCTCAGGGTCTGACTATCATATGACTCTGATTTCCTGCACCACTGGCCCGCCTCATATGGAAGGAAATGTATGCACATTCACTCTAAACAGACAAAACACCTTAAGATTTCAATACTCATAACATTTAGAGCTAATCACAACATGAAATCAAACATCTTATGCTTTGTCATCTTGGTTAGGCTCTGACTTCTGCTTTAAAAGATTACTGAAACACTCAGAGGTGCTGAGCAAAATAGTACACACTTACCCCTGTTAAACTTACACCCTTTGCTGGTGTTCTGCTGGTACTACTGGGTCGAGAGAGCTGACCTATGCCTGTTAGGTGAGGTGCAACCATTTGCTGCATTGGCGGGTAGTTGGGAGGAGATGTCTCTCGTTGGAACAGCACAGTGCATTGGGTGCAGGGTAGCAGAGGCGGTCAAACAAAGGGGGCGGGAGATGTGAACATGCTGGCCAGCCAATAAGTGTGGAGCTGCAGGCTAGTCAGGAAGTGGGATTCTGAATGATACTGCACTGCCAGGATATGAATGAGCACATGAATGTGACAGGCATGCCACTGACTATTATGCATAATCCTTTTTAGCATATTGCAACTGCATTTTGTGTGATGATTTTATGTAAATGTATGCACAGTTGAATGCACAGATAATGAATATATACCATTCAAAGGTTTGGGAAAGAAATTAATGCTTCTATTCAGCAAGGATACATTAAACTGATCAAAAGTGACAGAGAATCTATTCAAATAATCAAATAAATAATCCTGAAAAAAAAATGCATCAAGGTTTCCACAAAACAATTAAGCAGCACAACTGTTTTTAACATTGATAATAATAAGAAATGCTTCTTAAGCACCAAAATCAGCATATTAGAATGATTTCTGAAGGATCATGTGACACTGAGGACTGGAGTAATGATGTTGAAAATTTGCTTTGCCTTAACAGGGAATAAATTAAATTTTCAAATATATTAAACCAGAAAAAAATATTTTAAATTGTAATAATATTTCACAACTATTTTTACTTTTTGATTAAATCAATGTATTGTCTTTGTGAGGATAAAGGACTTTTTATAAAACCCCAAACTTAATGGTAGTGTTGGGTATTTCCACAAGGGTAGTGCCATATGTCCTCTGTGATCAGGGGGGAGGGGGTGATATTGTACCTATACAATCTTACTCTGTTTTTAATAAATGCCACGATTTTATTAAAGACTTCCATGAAATTCAGTGCTAAAATCACTCTTTCTAATCTTTAACCAGAAGATGGCAGTGTCCTCCTATCAAATTATACCTTGCAATAATAATGCTTTATTATTATTATTAAAGGGAGTAGTATTTTCAAATTTTCACACTGAGTGTTTCTAAGACATTTTACATTTTGCTATTTCTACCTTAAAGCAGGAAAAGTCACAGGCAGGCAGTATGAATTATTGGGTGAATAATTTCAATGTACAAATACCTACCTATATTTCAATATCAATGTACCTATATTTCAATGTACAAAACAGTATTTCTTCAACTACTTCTCTTCTTCAAACTGCAATTAAAAATAAAGCTCCACTTCAGACTTGATTGAAATCTTCACGGGTGGATTTAACACTTGTGATCCTCTTGACAGCATACAGCTGTGATGAGAGGGCGAGTGGTGTTAAAGAGCTTTCTTCTGATCACTGTCTTGAAGTGCTGTGCATTAAACTCTTAAAACTTGTAGGACTCTGTGGGGTTGAATGGATTCATTCAAGCCTTTCATGCAAACAAACACATCTTCAGCCTCAAAGCATACATGCAAACACTAAGAGACATTGCTGTGTCTATAAAGATGCTCACTATCCAGTAGATAAAAACTTAAATAATAACCATTGTTTCAGGGCACTCATTCACAATGTGATCTAATATGGCTTTTAATCTTGCCTGGCTTGCACCAATTCCAAAGACTTCAGCATCTAAATCTTGTTCAGATTTAAAATGATGCATTCTTCACAATTCTATTTTATTTTATTAAATTAAAAGGTTACCTGAACAACATTTTTATATTTTATACCAGGTATACAAGGTACACTATTACTGAAAAATGAAAGTCCCAGTGAACCGGAAGTTGCAACTTATTTTATTTCAGTGCTGTGACGTATTTTCAGAGTGAAACGGATTATTGAATAGAGGGCGGGGTTTTACTTCAGCACTCCTCCTCTCCATCTCACGCTCAGAGCAGACTAACGGTTGGAGGGGAGTGTTTAAGGATATTCAAACCCAAGCCGTCAAACTGACATCATCTGAGAAGGAACGCCGTTTCCAGACTGGAAGTAACTTTTCAGATTTTGATTAAAGATTACCACGGCAAACAATATTCTGTGTATTAACTTGCATGGATTAATTGTTCACCCTAAGACCAGTAATGTTTGCTAACAAAGTAAATAAGGACTTTAAGGTTCTTTATTGGCTTATGGTTCCATGAAGAACCTTAAACCATGAAACCTTTCAGCTAGACAAAAGGTTCTTCATAGTATAAAAAGTTTCTTTAGATTATTAAAATGTTCTTCACACTAAGAAAAAATGTTCACAGAAAGGTTCTTTGAGGAACCAAAAATGGTTCTTCTATGGCATTATTGCACTCTAAAAAAATGCTGGGTTAAAAACAACGCAAGTTGGGTTGAAAATGAACTAACATTCGCATTCGCTGGGTTAGTCCATTTTCAACCCAGCTTGGGTTGTTTTTAACCCAACATCTTTTAGAGTGTGTGAAGACTCACTTTTGGAACCACTGTAGCTTTAACACCCTTCATGGGATATTTCAAGCATTTAAGTGCCTCAATTTACATCTAATTACACATTTTAGCTTTCCATCTAGGTAACAGAAATACAAAATCTACATAAAAGTAGTCCTCACAGCCATAATTATGAAGGGTGAGGAGGGTTGTCATTATCGCACAAGCCTGTAGCATTGGAAGCTAATGGTCTTGTTGGATTTGGTTGCATCCTTCACGACACTCGACATCGGTTCAATGCTGCCCAGTAACTCAAAAGATGCTACAGGCACCAGAGCAAAAATCATTGGCAGCCCCATGAATAGGAAATCACATCTGATTGAGTTTGAAGGGTTCTTCAGACATTAAACCAGGCAACAACATTTGATTATCTGCTGGCTCCTCTGCACTCTCTTCAGACGATTCACGCTAAAGGATTTTGTTTGGTTATAAATAGCATTGATCTTTCACAAAAAGGAACCATGAGTATAATGAGTACATATTTTGTCCCTCTATTTCTTTACCCTTGGAAGACGTTATTTTCCATAGGCAGGCACCAGACCATCACAGTGAAGCTGGTGAAATGTGGAAATTTAAAGGTGGTCTTGTTTAATATTCATAGTTGTTGTGCACACACTACGTGATGATAGGCTGGTGTAACATTTAAAACCTTAGGAGAAGCGAGAACTTGTTGAGCAGTGTTGACTTTTGATCTTAGACATCAGCGAAAATTACACTGACTTGAAATTTGTGTGTGTGCAGATACTGATACTGAGTAATGCTTTAATTCATCTGCCATAAGACATGCTAAACGAGTCCAAGAAAGCCACTTTTAAATCAGCGAAGTGTGAAGACTGCAAGACCTACAGTCCTCTTCTGCTTCATTATTAACTGAGCCCAAGGAGGTAATTACGATCCTGTCTATTTTAAGAACTTGCTCAAGTGAGGAATAGCCTTATTAAATAAATAAAGACCTCCTGCTGGAGAATGTGGGCTGGTCTGGTAATGCATATTGTCTTTTGATCGTCAGACATTGTAATTCAAATTTTGATCATAAACACCATTAGGATCCATCTCAAAGATCTTGTATTTCATACATGCAGGAATAAAATTAGGAAATGTGATGAAACAAGATTATATATCATATATTTTTTTTTTAATCCCTGATCCTATAAGTGTAGCCTTCACTTTGTTGCATAACATATTCAGCACTGTTTGTGCTCTATGCATGTGTAATGTTTTCTTAACGTTTTCTGTCTAAAAGTGACAACATATTTGACAACATATGTAATGGTGTTTTCAAGAATGTGATAAGACCATCTTAAATAAAGTGAGGTTATTATTAAAAGGGCACCTGCTGAAAAGTTCTTCTGGAAGAGGTTACCGGCACAAACATGGCCTGGTCATATTTCTGCCATTCCTTTCCTTTTTTAAGTACATTTTTTTTAAAGGAATTCTCTTTCAGCCCTTGCTGTAATGAAATATGAAACAAGTCCCAAGCTGGTCCCACTACTTTTTTCCATAGGCTTTTCCACTACATAACTTCTTAAATTAAACACAAAATCAAAACTGCCCCAACTGACTTGATAATGCATGTTCCTGATCTTATTGTACAAAAGTTACAAGGAAATGCTAAATTGACTTTCATCAGAGAACATAACTTTGGCCCACTCAGCAGCAGTCCAGTCCTCTTTGTCTTTAGCCCAGGCGAGACGCTTCTGACGCTGTCTGTTGTTCAAGAGTGTCTTGACTCAAGGAATGCGACAGCTGAAACCCATGTCTTGCATACGTCTGTGCGTAGTGGTTCTTGAAGCATTGACTCCAGCTGCAGTCCACTCTTTGTGAATCTCCCCCACATTTTTGAATGGGTTTTGTTTCACAATCCTCTCCAGGGTGCGGTTACCCTTCGCCTCTCTATTAATGTGCTTGGACACAGAGCTCTGTGAACAGCCAGCCTCTTTTGCAATGACCTTTTGTGTCTTGCCCTCCTTGTGCAAGGTGTCAATGGTCATCTTTTGGACAGCTGTCAGGTCAGCAGTCTTCCCCATGATCGTGTAGCCTACAGAACTAGACTGAGAGACCATTTAAAGGTCTTTGCAGGTGTTTTGAGTTCATTAGCAGATTAGAGTGTGGCACCAGGTGTCTTCAATATTCAACCTTTTCACAATATTCAAATTTTCTGAGATACTGAATTTGGGATTTTCCTTAGTTGTCAGTTATAATCATCAAAATGAAAAGAAATAAACATTTGAAATATATCAGTCTGTGTGTAATGAATGAATATAATATACAAGTTTCACTTTTTGAATGGAATTAGTGAAATAAATCAACTTTTTGATATTCTAATTATATGACCAGCACCTGTACTGTACTGTATGTATCCTTCGCTGCCTTTGATATCCCACAATTCTGTGCGTTCCATTCTGTGAGTTGAGCTGCAAAGAAGGCATCCGAAAGTTGTGTTTGCTGGTCAGTTTGTGTAAACGCAAGTTTTTTTTTCCACTTCTGATGTCATTTCTAGTGAGAAATTACTAAAGTAGTGATTCAATATTTGTTTAGTTCTCACCAAAGCTCTCTCTATTTTGCTGTAGATCATTAAACTGTTACACTGCCTTAGAAGTATGTCAGAAATTAGTTTTGTGAGGTGCCTTCATGCACAAACGCTGCCACTACAAGCCATTGTCTTATGAGGCAATGAGTCAGCTGCCTGGGTTTTCGGATGCAGCCTGGATCCAGACTGGAGCTGACGGACTCTCTAGTTACCTCAGGATGGGCGTCCCGAGATAAAACTGAACAGGAAAATAATTAGCGTAGCTGCTGTTCAAAGCATTAAGCAAAGACAGTGGCCACATCATGTGCACCGATATAACTGAAGTACAAGGTTATGAGATGTATTATGTGAATGCTTGGCTAAAGAGATGCATCTTTAATCTAGACTTAAACTGGGAGAGTGAGTCTGACCCCTGAACATTATCAGGAAGGCTATTCCAGAGTTTAGGAGACAAATGTGAAAACGTTCTTCCTCCTTTAGTGTACTTAGTTATACACTCACCTAAAAGATTATTAGGAACACCTGTTCAATTTCTCATTAATGCAATTATCTAATCAACCAATCACATGGCAGTTGCTTCAATGCATTTAGGGGTGTGGTCCTGGTCAAGACAATCTCCTGAACTCCAAACTGAATGTCAGAATGGGAAAGAAAGGTGATTTAAGCAATTTTGAGCATGGCATGGTTGTTGGTGCCAGACGGGCCAGTCTGAGTATTTCACAATCTGCTCCGTTACTGGGATTTACACGCACAACCATTTCTAGGGTTTACAAAGAATGGTGTGAAAAGGGAAAAACATCCAGTATGCGGCAGTCCTGTGGGCGAAAATGCCTTGTTGATGCTAGAGGTCAGAGGAGAATGGGCCGACTGATTCAAGCTGATAGAAGAGCAACTTTGACTGAAATAACCACTCGTTACAACCGAGGTATGCAGCAAAGCATTTGTGAAGCCACAACACGCACAACCTTGAGGCGGATGGGCTACAACAGCAGAAGACCCCACCGGGTACCACTCATCTCCACTACAAATAGGAAAAAGAGGCTACAATTTGCACGAGCTCACCAAAATTGGACAGTTGAAGACTGGAAAAATGTTGCCTGATCTGATGAGTCTCGATTTCTGTTGAGACATTCAGATGGTAGAGTCAGAATTTGGCGTAAACAGAATGAGAACATGGATCCATCATGCCTTGTTACCACTGTGCAGGCTGGTGGTGGTGGTGTAATGGTGTGGGGGATGTTTTCTTGGCACACTTTAGGCCCGTTAGTGCCAATTGGGCATCGTTTAAATGCCATGGCCTACCTGAGCATTGTTTCTGACCATGTCCATCCCTTTATGTCCACCATGTACCCATTCTCTGATGGCTACTTCCAGCAGGATAAGGCACCATGTCACAAAGCTTGAATCATTTCAATTTTTTTTTTGAACATGACAATGAGTTCACTGTACTAAAATGGCCCCCACCAGATCTCAACCCAATAGAGCATCTTTGGGATGTGGTGGAACGGGAGCTTCGTGCCCTGGATGTGCATCCCACAAATCTCCATCAACTGCAAGATGCTATCCTATCAATATGGGCCAACATTTCTAAAGAATGCTTTCAGCACCTTGTTGAATCAATGCCACGTAGAATTAAGGCAGTTCTGAAGGCGAAAGGGGGTCAAACACAGTATTAGTATGGTGTTCCTAATAATCCTTTAGGTGAGTGTATATCCTAGGTTCTACCAGAAGCCCAGAGTTTTGTGATCTTATAGAGCGTGATGGATTGTAGGGCTAAAATGTGAACTTCAGTTTCATTCACATGCAACAGAAGAAGCCTATCAAAAAGGCACTTGTTTGATGAAACAGTCAAGTCTGGCTGATTTTAACATACCTCCTCTTATTCATCAGATCAGAACTTCTCCAACAATGGCTGGTGATTACAGCAACGGCCATGGTCATGGCTCCTCCTCTTTTTTTTCCAAAAGTCACATTTTATAAGGTATAGTGTTGAGTTCACTGCAGGGTAAGGACCCATTTGATTTTTTACTATAGACAGAAATATTCTTTTTTTTTTTTTTTTTTTTTAATGGTAAAAACAATAGAGAACTTGATTTTCTAACCCATTAAGCAAATTATATACACTCTAAAAAATGCTGGGTTAAAAACAACCCAAGTTGGGTTGAAAATAGACTAACCCAGCGATTGGGTTGTTTTAACCCTGTAAATGGGTTGTTTTAACCCAGTGGTTGGGTTAAATGTTTGCTTAAAACAACCCAATCGCTGGGTTAAAACAACCCAGCTGCTGGGTTAGTCCATTTTCAAACCAACTTGGGTTGTTTTTAACCCAGCATTTTTTAGAGTGTAGGGAGGAAATGACTGAGGAAGCTGTAATCTAAGGCCCCGTCCACACGGAGACGCGTTTAGCTGTAAACGTAAACATTTTGTATCGTATCAGCATTCCGTCCACACAGATCTGGCGTGTTAAGGAGCCTGAAACCGGTATTTTTTTTTAAACCGGGTCCCAGAGTGGATAAATCTGAAAACGACACCCTTGCGTTTTCGTGTGTACAGCCAATCCGTATATTTTGTGAAACGGTGATGTCATCACACCACGTTCTGCGTGGTAAAGACTAGAAGGGATACAGCTACGGCCACTGGGCATGCGCACATCAATAATTGCGTCATTTAATTACTGTATTTGCATCATTGTAAGGGTAGGTTTAGGGTTGGGGTAGGTGTAGGCATTAATAAAACACAATCTGGTAAGTAGCAAATTTATTTATTTTATCGTGAGATTTTGCCTCACTTACTACCATTGCTGTACCCCTTCTAGCCACAACACTTCTTCTCCATTTTTTGTGTATTTCTGTGGCAGAATTACAGCAGCACACACTGGCCTGGCATGTATACTACATAATTTTGAGTCTGTTTCAGTGGTTTCGTGTGTACGCAAATATTTCTTGAGACGAGGGGGAAAAAAGACTGGACAGGGAAAGCTCTGGCTTCGTGTGGATGTGGCCTAAATTACAATATGAATGGAAGCCATAAAACTATACACATTCTACAAAATATAAAAAGACTGCCTTTTCACCCTATAAAGCAGTGGTTTTCAAACCTGTCCTGGAGGCAACCCAGCCCTGCACATTTTGTGTCTCCCTCATCTATCACACCTAATTGAACTCATCAGCTCGTTAGTAGAGACTGCAAGAACTAAACTGGGTGTGTCTGATAAGGGAGACATACAAAATGTGCAGGGCTGGGGTGCCTCCAGGACAGGTTTGATAACCACTGCTATAAAACAAATTTTGAAGGTGTCTAAAATATCAACATGATTCAGATTTTGCTGAAAACCCTATTGTACACAATCTTTTTTTGTTTTAAGCAAGTTTAGCAAGTAAAAGGCCTTTTAGTATAGTTGTAAACATGTAAAAGATAAAAATGTATTATTTATTTCTCAATCATCACTATTGCATTCTACTATGTTTTATCTTGGTGGCCATATAAATAACATCTGCACCAAATGTGTCTATTTTTGCAGTTTGGCTTTGAATAAAATGTGTTTTTTCCTCCTTGAGTATGAGCTCCATGTTCTCCGATATTTACAATATGAGCCATGAGGTATCATATATGATACTCAACATGCATTAATCAGAAACTCAAACACTTGTTCAGAATCTGTGGAACTACTGTAGTTATTAAAAAACTGACAATATATATTTTTTCTAATCTTTTCAATCTTTCGCCTAATGCTCCACTTTTTAAATAAGATAAATGTACAATTTAAATAAGAATGAAATGGCACAAATAAGTTGGTGAAAGAGTTACATATTCGTCCATGTTTAAAGTGCAATATTCAGAGTGATGCAGTCCCATAGCAAAGTCAAACCAGCATGACAGAAAACAGATAAGAACATCCACTGAAGCAGCAGAACACAGCTCTGTAAACATCATTTATTCATTCATTCAGCAGGACACTCGCTGTGTTCAGGGCAATATTCAAACTTTAACAGTGAAGTCAATACAGAGAAATCACACAAGAGACATAAGAAAAGCCCCACCAAAAAAACAAGTTAAATAAAAAAAAAAAGCACAGATGTTAAAGCTTGAGTAATGTTAAGGCTTAATATTAATATTCACATCAACCTGTTTGCAATTATTTTTCATTGAATAATGACACTGAAACTAATGCATAATTTAGTGCAATACACATAAAACTGTAGAAACTTTAAATATGCCATCCGATGACTCCTGTCATTTAATAACAAGAAACAACCATCTTATGTATGAAAACATGTTTTTAAAGTTTATACAAAAAAAGATAAAATAGAGAATATAAAAGCTACCACCATTTAAAAGATATACCCAAAGATGTACACATGCAGCTCTGACAGAAATATGTTGAACTAAAGAAAAAATAGATGAGAGGCGCAACATATAAACGATGGTCATTAAAACTCCCAGATTCGTAGATTACAAAATAATCAGCTCATACTGAGTATCTTTATGAAAATTAAGAGGAACAAATGCGGTTTCAGATAAAGGCTCAATTCGAAATAATGAGATTTAAAATAATAATAATAATAATAATAAAATAAAAAACACAGCGGTATGATGGCAACTAAGGCACTGAATTTACAAAGCTTTTCAGTGTGGAAATATTTTATGGTCAGAATTTATACAGTTTCTCATCTTAATACAGTGTACAAACAAAAGAGACAGCACTCTTATTATGACGAATGTAGCTATAGTTTTTAATATGTGAAGTGCACCGTTAGCACTGGAAAAAAGAAACATTGCACTTTATCACCTGAGACTGACAGGGTGCCAATTGTCAAATCAGTTTCCCTGTTAAACAAAGCTAAACTGTGTAAAAGCTAAAGGCATTCTGACTCAGTCAACCTGACGTAAATATATGGCATCTTCGGTACGATTCAGGTGTGATTTAGTAGAAAGAGGCAAAAGGTCAGTCCAAGCATCAGTTAATTTTGACACATAAACTACCCATTTTCAGCTGACAGATGAAATAATGAATCCTGGGTGTAACTGTGAAAACAATATTGACAGTACAAAAATGACTTGCTTGCATTAGAGTATCTGTGGCTGATATTACAACTGTGTTTTGCAGAGGGCTACAAATGGTTATTTTCATCCACAGCAGGTGACAGTACCTGCATAAATCCTTTTATATAGTATCCAATATAAGGCTTTCTTTTAGAATTTGTCACTCAGTCGATCAAAGGCATGCATCTGCAGCATTTGGCCAGCTTGCTTTGGCTCTTGGTCCCCTTGGGTTTGTTGTCCAGCAGACCATCCATATAGTGACCATACTGCTCGATGGAATCTTCCACACGGGTGATATAAAGCCAGGTAAAGAGCACTCCAAAAAACTAACAAAAAAAGAGAGAGCAATACTTTTGTTCAACATAAATAGAAAAATAATTTTTCACTATGTGACAATGAAAGGTTGTCTGATGCACACTCTCATTAACTCAAATCTCTTGATGGGACCATGAGGTTCTTTAAGGTGTCATGTGGCTCTTTTGGTCTTGACATGTACTTCAACGCTTATGATTGAACAAAAGATGGTACTAAAGCTTTTTTTCAAACGGTACACTTTTGTACCTTATTTACTTCTAAAGGGTGCATAATAGTACCTTTAAGATACATATTACCCTAATGGTACACACTATATTGCCAAAAGTATTGGGACACCCCTCCAAATCATTGAATTCAGGTGTTCCAATCACTTCCATGGCCACAGGTGTATAAAATCAAGCACCTAGGCATGCAGACTGCTTCTACAAACATTTGTGAAAGAATGGGTCACTCTCAGGAGCTCAGTGAATTCAAGTGTGGTACCATGATAGGTTGCCACCTATGAGGTTGCTAGGTTGCCAGTCCATTCATGAAATTTCCTCACTACAAATATTCCACGGTCAACTGTTAGTGGTATTATAACAAAGTGGAAGCAGTTGGGAACAACAGAAACTCAGCCATGAAGTGGTAGCTCACGTAAAAAAAAAATAATAAAAAAATTCAACATCAGTGCCTAAACTCACAAATGAGCTTCTAGAAGAATGGTCAAAAATTCCCATAAACACTCTCCTAAACCTTGTGGAAAGCCTTCCCAGAAGAGTTGAAGCTGTTATAGGAGCAACAGGTGGGCCAACTCCATATTAAACCCTATGGATTAAGGATGGGATGTCATTAAAGTTTATGTGCATGTAAAGGCAGACTTCTTAAAACTTTTGGCAATATACTGTATTAGTACCTTCTGAAAGGATAACAATCCTTTTTATACCATTTTTTCAGAGCGTGCAGCAATAACATGGATGCAACTTTTTCCACACACAGAATGGCCATTTTGGTTTATTAAAGCTGTACAAAACACAAAATCTACATTGTTTGTTCAGTCAAATCACCTTTTATTCATTGACATGCCAAACCGATAACTTTTCTTGGGATGCACTAACATTTTCACAGGCTTGTGTTGATCTGCACACTTCATGCTGCAGCTATACTAAATAGCTATACTATTTGTGCATAAACTAGGAGTATTCAAAGTGTGGGGAGGCTGACTAATGACTTTGAATCAACTGTGTATCAACATTTACGAAGAAAATAAAATGCAACTAATTATAAAAGCTTCTTGGTTTTCTTGTAAAAAACCAAAATAATCCTTCCACCTACTTCAATACACATAAACATATTTGCGCACAAGAATAAAACTGATGAATGTTCTGATGGAAACACTGTAATGCAATATGAATGTCGAAGTCGCTGCTAAAAATTCTATCCTTGTATCAATGTCTTTCTCAACAATACCTGTGTTATCACAGATAACACTCTGGCATAATTTCTTGTGAAACTACAGATAGGGACTGTCTGACCTAACAGAAACATAGCCCTGTTCCCAGCACCTCTAATGTCATAGAGCCCTTATAAGAGTAAAGATTGAGATTACTGTTTGTGTGCATGTGTTTTTCTCTGTGTTGATGGGTTATTGAAATTGTAGCATTATTGAAATGACTACATAATGGATTCAAAATGTATGTGCTTATAATAATTCACATCTGTGACTGTGGTGTTTTTCGGTGCAGCAAGGTACCTCTTTAAAATTTTTGGTTAAAATGGGGGACACACAGCAACAGCTGCACATTAGAGGATGCTTTTAAAAGTAAGATGGATTTCCAGACTGCTAATTTGTTGAAAACCGGTCTACTCATAGTACTCTTTTGAGAAAAGTTTAAATTCATTCAAACCACGTCTCTCTCACCAGCCACCTCTTCATCAGTGCGGAAAATACTTAATGAGGGGATATTATGTAAAGAGGGTATTTAATTACACTCAACTTATGAGTTGGCACAGATAATGATGAATAAAGACGAGATGAAATATCTCAAAGCCAAATTCTTGGCCTTTTGAGGAGAAAAAATTATTGGCACTTTTTGTTATGGCAAGTTTTGTCAAAGTGAATCTATGAGTATGAATACTAGGAATATTATGCGTAACCCTTTCATCCTATTTGAATCTCAGAAGTACTGACCAGTATGATATTTGTCTGCCATGATTACATAAAGAGGAGCTATTGAAGCTGGATTGTGCTGTAATAACTAATAAACATGAATAGGTCTATTTAAATATGAAAAAAACAGGTTGGGCCATTAATCCACTGTTGATATGTCATTTTTAAAATGCGAATGAAGAACAGTTTGCCAGAAATGCCAAAATGATGGCCTACAATACAGTAGGTTGACAATAAGCGCTGTAGATTTTGAAAATGCAACGGACAAAACAGAAGAGATTAATTAGTTTAATTAGAATTCGTTTTTCCTTTTCATTCAGCAAAGAAAGAGAACAGGATCACATAAATTCATTTCCAGAAAGATTTGATGGGTTTAAAAGTTTTTCCTTCCCCACACAACCCCAACACAATTGTGAAAATCATGCAATAATTGCTGTCACAACTCTTATATTGAACTCTTCAAACACTTTGAAAGGTTCTTACAATCAAAGAAAAATTTAATTTAAGAACATTTAAGAAAAGTGCATAATTTGAACTATTACAATGACTATCTGAACCTTCTCTGATAAGGATGAGTCTTACCTGAGGTAGTAGGATCCCCAGAAGAAGACCAGCCATGATGGTATAGTTGTCATTTAACCAAATAAAGACTGCATCAGTGCAACCACGGGTATAGATGGTTTCTATATTTTCTAGCCTCTGTGGGCAAAGGTTAGGCCAGAGAAACAGAGATCATATTCAAAGGTTATCTTTTCATTATTCAATTCTAAGAGTCAAAAACTGCCCCTTCGCATCTCTTATTAACAACCAATGTTGCTAAGTAATGGATGTGTTGAGAGATACAAATGTATTGAGAGATAATTGGATGCTGTTATAAGGCAGATCATTATTCATCTGTGCATGTTGCATATTTTCACAGCCTGTTAAAATTCAGAGATGGTTCTCATTGCTCTTCCCAAATGATCTGATTACCGATCAGAGCTTTGACCCCTCCAAATGACTGTATTTATACTAAGTGGATCGACACTGGACACAGAGAACTTTTCAAATGTCAGAAATTCAGAATGCACTCTAACTAATGTTACTCTAACTTTCATCTTCGTTCGCTAAAGCAGATCTAACCAAAACATCATCAGAGATAGAAATAGAGTTGATCAGGCAACATACCTCTTTATACAGGGTCTGGTATCCACACATTGTATTAATAACTTCAGAAGGCTGTAATACACAAGCAAATGCAGTCTTACAATTTTCATAGAAGTAGTAAAACATGTCCTGCATCTCCCTTAAAAAGTAAGATTTCAAACAGATCTGGTGAACAGCAAAACCCATAATAGGGGAAAAAATCTTTTGACATTCTCAAGTCGGATCGTCGACCATTTTGTAATTAATGTAATGCTAAGAATACCAAGCTTTATAAATGAAGCTGAAATCATTCTGCGAGTAACTGCACACATTCTGACTACATTTAAATGAATAGTTCAGCCAAGAATGAATATTCAGTCATTAATTATTCACACAAATGTCATGCTAAATCCATAAGACTTTGGTTCATCTTTGAATCATCAATGAAGATCTTTTAATGAAATCTGAGAGACTTCTGTTCCTCTATTGAAAGTTCAAGTAACTTTCAATCAATGTTCATCATATAAAGCAACCGAGTCTTTTCAAAAGATGTGGATTTAACCACTTGATTAATACTGGTTTATTTTGCAAACTCCTTATGAACTTTGGAAAGAGTCAAAGTTATGGATGTATAGAATTTCAATAGAGGGACATAAATATCTCGGATTTCATTAAAAATATCTTCATTTGTGTTTTGAAGATGAACAAAAGTCTTATGGTTTTGGAACAACATGAGGGTGAGTACATTTTTAGGTGAACTTTAAGTCAATGTGACAAACCCTCATTAAAATGAAAAAGGTTATCTTATATAGATTTTCCAGACTGCATCAAAATGTAGTCTGTTTGCTTTGAAAGAGTTTAGAGAAAGAGCTGATGACAGGACCAACTTATATTTAAAATGACAAGCACACCAGGAGACAACCTAAAAAGACAAACTGATAAATGGATTGAGAAATTAACAATTTCATACATACTTAGAGCAACAAATTAAACTCAAGGGACTGTAAAAACCAGGGATATAGAGTTAAATTAAGCTAAATATTAATTTAAACAATATGCAAGTTTTATTAATATGAGGTTCACAAATAAAAAGACAGACAAGTTATCAACATCTTGTTTAATTTTGTAACAACAGTGTATTTAAGATAAGCACACACTTGCAACTAAGGCGCCTTGAAGAAATTAAGCCAAAATGGCCTGTCTGTGATATCAAGACCTTGTAGGCACCACGCATTAAGATAATAAACTTAATCACTGGGCAAAAATATAGCAAATTAGATATTACTTTGTTTTATTCAGTTGGTTAGATGGTTAACCGTACATAAATCTATTAGAGGTGAGAATCAAATGTTGTAGATTATTTTATATCATTATCAATACAAAAAAACCTGCATTGTTTGTTCAGTATATATATTTGCATTGGGATTTTTGTATTTGGAAGATACACCAGCCAAATTATTGTTATATGGTCTTACTATACGTTGAGCTAGTTATGTGGTATAATGTTTTCTTACATTGTAATCTAGTTAAGAAAAGAACCAACAATGAACAAATCTCCATCAGTCTTAATGAAGTGGGATTAAAGATCATTTCATTGGTACTGAAGGTAATATCAGATTAGATCCTGATATTCAATTTTAGACAAAACATTCTGATGCAGTCTTCACATATAGAAAGCATCTTTATACATTGCTTTGTCTACATTTGCTTTGACCAAAGTAATGATGAGGTAATGCTTGTCCATAGGTAATCTGCACACAGCTGGATGTTGGCAAACAAACTCTGTGCTTGTTCCTAAACTAATGAAAAATGAATGTCCTTTTTACTGCTTTAGTATTGCACTTCAAATGACCTATTTTTTAGCTGTCCTATACAACTTAAAAAAATAAAAATAATTTCTTTTAATATTCAGGTGAATCTAATATTAAGCTGCTGGCTCATGTTACTAACTTTCTGCCTTATGTTAAGAATCTTTGACAAGAAAATGAATATGCAAGATACAATCGAACAAAAATAACTGCTATCTTTATTGGCGTAACAATATTCTCCATAACAATATTTTTGCAAGACTAAAAATCTTGCATATGGGTCATTCCTGTTATGCAGTACATTTTCATGTCCCCATCAGATGTCATATAATGCACTTTATAAGATACAAACCCGATTCCAAAAAAGTTGGGACACTGTACAAATTGTGAATAAAAACAGATTGCAATGATGTGGAAGTTTCAAATTTCAATATTTTATTCAGAATACAACATAGATGACATATCAAATGTTTAAACTGAGAAAATTTATCATTTTAAGGGAAAAATACATTGCTTTTAAATTTCATGGCATCAACATCTCAAAAAGTTGGGACAAGGCCATGTTTAGCACTGTGTGGCATCCCCTCTTCTTTTTATAACAGTCTGCAAACGTCTGGGGACTGAGGAGACGAGTTGCTCAAGTTTAGGAATAGGAATGTTGTCCCATTCTTGTCTAATACAGGCTTCTAGTTGCTCAACTGTCTTAGGTCTTCTTTGTCGCATCTTCCTCTTTATGATGTGCCAAATGTTTTCTATGGGTGAAAGATCTGGACTGCAGGCTGGCCATTTCAGTACCCGGATCCTTCTTCTACGCAGCCATGATGTTGTAATTGATGCAGTATGTGGTCTGGCATTGTCATGTTGGAAAATGCAAGGTCTTCCCTGAAAGAGATGACGTCTGGATGGGAGCATATGTTGTTCTAGAACTTGGATATACCTTTCAGCATTGATGGTGCCTTTCCAGATGTGTAAGCTGCCCATGCCACACGCACTCATGCAACCCCATACCATCAGAGATGCAGGCTTCTGAACTGAGCGCTGATAACAACTTGTCCTCTTTAGTCCGGATGACATGGCGTCCCAGTTTTCTAAAAAGAATTTCAAATTTTGATTGGTCTGACCACAGAACAGTTTTCCACTTTGCCACAGTCCATTTTAAATGAGCCTTGGCCCAGAGAAAACGCCTGCGCTTCTGGATCATGTTTAGATATGTCTTCTTTTTTGACCTATAGAGTTTTAGCCGGCAACGGCGAATGGCACAGTGGATTGTGTTCACCGACAATGTTTTCTGGAAGTATTCCTGAGCCCATGTTGTGATTTCCATTACAGTAGCATTCCTGTATGTGATGCAGTGCCGTCTAAGGGCCCGAAGATCACGGGCATCCAGTATGGTTTTCCGGCCTTGACCCTTACGCACAGAGATTGTTCCAGATTCTCTGAATCTTTGGATGATATTATGCACTGTAGATGATGATAACTTCAAACTCTTTACAATTTTTCTCTGAGAAAATCCTTTCTGATATTGCTCCACTATTTTTGGCCGCAGGAGGAATTGGGGAATTAGTGATCCTCTGCCCATCTTGACTTCTGACAGACACTGCCACTCTGAGAGGCTCTTTTTATACCCAATCATGTTGCCAATTGACCTAATAAGTTGCAAATTGGTCCTCCAGCTGTTCCTTATATGTACATTTAACTTATTGCTACCTGTCCCAACTTTTTTGTAATGTGTAGCTCTCATGAAATCCAAAATGAGCCAATATTTGGCATGACATTTCAAAATGTCTCACTTTCAACATTTGATATGTTATCTATATTCTATTGTGAATAAAATATAAGTTTATGAGATTTGTTTTCCTTTTTTAATTCGCAATGTGTACGGTGTCCCAACTTTTTTGGAATCGGGTGTGTATATCCCCCACACACACACAAAAAAGTGTGTTTCTATAATACAACAAAAGTGAATGGAATCTAATGGTGTTTGAAAACCAACATCATCAAATTATCTTCCTTTATCACGTTACACAGAAGAAAGAAAGTCATACATACATGCTTGGAACAACATCAGGGTGTGTAAATTATAAGTTATCAACATTATTAGAACTATGTGAACTACCTCTTTAACTAACAAAAGTCAGGTCCCTTCCATCAGGAAGTGATATAAATTTTGGCCCAATAACAGCAGCCCAAACATTCCACCCTAAATTGACACTCATGTAAGCGAACTCTCAATCCCTCATGGCAAAACTCTAGCTCTTTTCCATCTTTTTAGACAGTCTGTTCATGTTATTGCCATTGTGTAAATAATCAAGCTATCAAATCAGTGCTTCATCAGAGCATATTTTCGAAAGTCTTGTACCCTTTTATAGAAATACTTTTAAAATACAACACAAGAATATTCACTTTTAGCAGTTACAGATTTCAAAAGGTACACAAAACAGGAATGACCCAGATAAAGCAGGATCATTATGAGCTCAACACTTCCATAAATGAACAAATGTAAAGCAAAGCAACTGGCTGTTATGGAAACTGAGCAGAAGATTCAAGAGATTCAAGAGTTTTATTTGTCACATACACAGTTATATACAGAATATACAACCAGCAGTGAATTGTAAATATATAATATATATATATATATATATATATATATATATATATATATATAGTACTTTTTTATTCTATTTCTATTATAATTTCCTCCTTGTATTTTTAACTGTGAATTTGCCTCTGTCCATGGAGCGGACCTGTATATATTATATATATATATAAATAAATAATCTGTAGAATTATAAATAATCTGTAGAATTATAAATAAATCAAAAATAAATAAAGAAGTGGAATAAAATAAGTGAAATAAACTGTGCAGTGAGTAAACTGTAGACTTATAAATATGCGGTTAACAGAAATGTACAAGGAAGTATAATGTGCAAACAGGTTTATAACAGGATCTTACACAGTAACAACGAGAACAGAAAGTGCAGTGCAATGTCAGTATGTCGATGTTTATCCTGAAGTGAAGTCACGTGATGTTAGGTGACTGAGTTCAGGAGTCTGATGGCCTGGGGGAAGAAGCTCTTCTGAGTCTCTCAGTTTTGGCCATCAGGCTTCGGAAGCGCTTACCAGATGGCAGCAGCGTGAAATGAGGGTTTGCAGGGTGATTAGAGTCCTTGATGATTTTAGTAGCTCTACCTTTGCAGCGTTTGGTGTAGACGTCCTGCAGAGACAGGAGAGCTGACCCTGAGATACGCTCGGATAAGCGCACGATTCTTTGCAGGGCTTTGCAGTCATGACTGGTGCTGTTCCCATACCACGCTGTGATGCACTGAGTTAATACACTTTCTATTGCCCCTAAATAGAAAGTTTTCAGGATAGCTGGTGAAACCCTGAATTTCCTCAGCGAAAACATCTAGCCTAGAAATCTAGATGCTCCCTAGCGGCAGCAAATATAATTTCTCTCCGTTGGCTTGCGAGCTGGAAAAACCAAACTCTGGTCAGGCCAATCACATCGTGTATAGAGTCGGTGGGCGGGCTTAACATAATGACAGCAGAGTTGTGACAGTTCTGCATGCTACTTGAAAACAAAGAAGCTGGCGAACAGCGGCCTTTTGAATAGGCTTTGGCCGCAACTCTGGAAGGCTTGGAGTTAAGCTTTTCTTTGAGAAGAGAACAAAGAATGGCACTGAAGTCATTCTTTAAAAAGGAAGATGTGTTCAGAGTTTTTCCGACCGGATACGGCAAAAGTTTAATCTATCAACTAGCTCCGCTTCACTTTCTTCGTTGCTATGGTTGGTTGTAGCGCTATCCTATTGTGTGCAGAGGGAATTTGAAAGACAACCGTTTATCCCGCCCTTCGGATTGAGCCCTGCCAATGGTGTGTTCCCAGACCCAACATCTTGATGTCGGTCTGGCTTGTCAGGCTAGAAAACACCCATCATTTCAAAAATATGACATGGACAAAATTCACTGTATGCAGAGGCATTATTTTTGTACCTGTAAAATTGAGTACAGCTTAAATGGGACAGAACAAAACTAGACAAGGAATGTTTTTATGTTTCATCTTCGCCCCTTTATGTCTCCTTTCAGCTAAGCAAACAGTAGCTTCATGAAAGACTCAATTATAAAAGCAATACATGCTTTTACAAGTGAACCAGTGCTGGTCTAAATTTGCGATTTAATTCAATTTATAACTTAACATACAAATCCTTTTTACCCCAGGATTATACAAAGCTGACATTCCGTCAGAAACATTCTTATTATTATCATCATCAATGTTGAAAAAACAGTATACAATATTTTTGTGAAAACCATGACTTTTTTTCTTTGATGAATAGAAAGTTCAAAAGAACAGTATTTATTTGAAACAGAAATCTTTTTAACAATTTAAAATACCAAACTTTTGAAGTGGAATGTGCTTTATGACAGGACTGTTCTTGCAAGAGTTGTGTTAAACAGAAAACATAACATAATGAGTGATCTGTATAGATTCACACTGCAAGAGGAATGAAAAAAATATTCATAGCCAAACCTTGACAATACAGCAGGTGTATGGCACTCCACACGCTAGCGGACCAGGAGCAGAGCAATTATGATACATGTTCACCTGCCAGTCCATGTACTCCTTCCCACCACAACATTTGAACTGAAAAAAAAAAAAAAACAGGTGTCGAAGCAGTGGAAATATCAGCATAGCTTCAGAGGAGGGCCATTATTTTTGGTAAAGCTGGTTGTTTTCTCATCTAGCACTACTGAAGATCTGTTGAGGCTATGCGGTTCAACAGTGATATACACAACGACTGGAATAATATTTGTACATTGCATTTTTAAAAACAACATATGTGCAAATGGTTGGATATGGGTTGAATATGCTAGCATGTCATCTGCTAAATTGCACCTAGGTTGACAGGGCATGAAACATGAGAGGTGAATGAATAATCTGAGCTGCTTTGTATTGAATTATTGAGCCTACAGCTTTCAGAGAACAATCCTGAATAAATATTAGGTTCCCGGCTTCCCTCACTGAATAGCACAAATCATATTCTAGCCCCTTAGCTCATTTAAATGGCAGTGAATAACATTTGAAGAAATTACTTAAGCAATTGGTTGCTTCCCTCAAAAGAAACACATCTTCACTGATGTACAAGAATTATATGACAATCAACAGAGCATAATTGTGTGATGACATCCAATTGCAGAAGGCAAACAGAAATTGATGCAGCGAGGGATGGGTCAAAAAACAAATAAATGAGAAATGACCAGGACCGCTCAGGAATGAAGCCACTCTCCACATGAGCCTGACAGAGATTATACAGATATATATATATATATATATATATATATATATATATATATATATATATATATATATATATATATATATATATATATATATATATATCATCTAGCCCTTGGCAGGTCTTAAAATTAGGTAAATACAACCTCAGTTGAACAATAACACATGACATATTACACAGTGTCATTATTTAACAAAGAATAAAGCAAAAATGGGGAAGCCATGTGTGACAAACTAAGTACACCCTTACTGCTTCCACAGGAATAAAGAGGTTCAATAGCAGTTAGACGCTGCAAATCAAATGTCTTTAATTGATTAATCATCAGCAAGTGTGACCAACTCTATAAAAGCAGAATTTTGTGCAGTTTGCTGGTCTGGAGTATTCAGGTGTGTGTTAACACAATGCCAAGGAGGAAAGACATCAGTAATGATCTTAGAGAAGCAATTATTGCTGCCCATAATCTAGGAAGGGTTAGAAGGCCTTTCCAAACAATTAGAAGTCCATCATTGTACAGTGAGGAAGATTATTCACAAGGTACGTCCCAGCAAATTCACCCCATGGCCAGATGCAATGCTCAGAGAAATCGCAAAACACCCAAGAACTACACCTCAGACTCTACAGCCCTCAGTTAACACGTTAAATGTTTAAGTTCAGGACAGTACAATTAGAAAAAGATTGAACAAGTATGGCTTGTTTGGAAGGCTTGCCAGGAGAAAGCCTCTTCTCTCTCGCTCTTTAAAAAAAAAAAAAAAAAAAAACATGGCATGTTTTTTTTTTTTTTTTTTAAAGAAGGTTAAAAAAAAAACCTTTTGCTTAGGTTTGAAAAGTTGCATCTGAACAAACCACAAGACTTCTGGAACAATATCCTTTGGACAGACGAGACCAAAGTGGAGATGTTTGGCCATAATGCACAAGTGCCATGTTTGGCGAAAACCAAACACAGCATATCAGCACAAACTCAAAACCTCATACCAACAAGGAGTGATGATTTGGGCTTGTTTACCAGCCACAGGACCTGGGCACCTTGCAGTCGTTGAATCAACCATGAACTCCTCTGTATACTAAAGAATTTTTGAGTCAAATGTGAGGCCATTGGTCTAACAACTAATATTGGGTCATGCAACAGGACAATGATCCCAAGCACACCAGCAAATCTACAATAGAATGGCTGAAAAAGAAAAGAATCAAGGTTGCAATGACCCAGTCAAAGTCCAGACCTCAACCTGATTGAAATGCTGTGGCAGGACCTTAAGAGAGCTGTGCATAAACAGATGCTCATAAACCTCAATGAACAAGCAACAACGTAAAGAATAGTGTGCCAAAATTCCTCCAAACAGCAGGCTATGCACAAAAATGAAGAATGAAAAGAAAAAAAAAACAAGTGAAATACTGCTGTGAAAGAGACTGAAGGTGTTTAAACAGAACATAATCCCTTTATCTTTACAATGGACAGAACTAGGGCTAAACCCTTTCCCTTTCAACCATCACACTGTGAGGAATGATTACCTGGAACCGAGGAGCTTCAGTTTCCAGTAAAAAAAGAGCTAGTAAAATGAAATTGCTGTAATATTTTTGCACATAATTGAGCACTGCTAAAACAGCTCTCTGTAATTAACAGTTGCAAGCAGATGCTCTGGATGAGGTTGTGTATGTGATGCAAATGGTTGATCTCAATGTGTTACCCCTCTTTTCGAAGCACACAGAGAAGCTATGATGGCCGACACAGGAAAAAGATGTCGTTGTCTGAGACAGCAGACAGTAGCTAGCGCTCTGTAGAGCAGCTACTTTAGAAATATGCCGGCGCAAAATGGTGATTTCACTTTAAGGGGACTCACAGTGTATGTAGAACACAACGGTTCATTATGTTATTATAGGACTATGATTTCCATGATGCAGAAAATGCAGATAAAATTTATATACTGTATAAAGCTGAATGTCATGGAATTTTGACATTTTTGGTTTTAATAAGTCAAAATTAGTACTATACACTTAATAAATTCACAATCAACCACCCAAATTTTTTTTGCAAAGGTATTCACTATAAACCACCAAAATAAAAGTTCCATTTAACTTTAAGAAATGCCGACAGAATTTATTATAAATAAAATTAAAAAAACAGTTGTACAGCCTATTTTTTTGACAAAAATGCAATGTTTGCTGTAAAAAATGTTGTATTTACATTTTATTAATGTTAATAAAATGTAAATACAATTAAAAGCTTTTAAAAGATTGATTAAATTGTTAGGTATTATGATACATTTTAATTAAATCTTAAATGTGTATTAAATTACAAAACATAAAATCCAAAAGAATTTAGGGCAAAAATACAATGGAATTCGGGCAAAAACAACACCACAGATTTCTCTTACCGTATTCTGAACAAAGTCCATGATGTTTTTGAAATCAAGGTCATCATAGTAATTCACTATGCCTTTACGAATGTTTTTGTTGAGAAGGTCCACGGTCTATTGGACAAAGGAAGGTCAGTATTATAACAGGAACGTGTTTTTGCAACACAATTTCATGTACGGTTTCTTTTAACATGGAATGTTAAGCCCTTGTTGTTTCTCGTCTGTTTTTGAAGCGCTTCGAAATAATCTCAATAAAACAGTAGAATCTAGGGGCTGGTACAATTAGGTTCTTAAAAAATATGATTGAAATTAAGTTCACAATGATGGTAATTATGCTCTGGCATCAAAATTACATTGCATGACTAATGACTATTAAAACACTGAGATTACCGAATTCTGTATATATTAAAAACAACTTTTTATGGCCAATCTCACAATCTGTCACTAAATGACACAGAAGAAACACATTTAACACATTTGTCAAGAACATAATACAATCAGTGATAAAATTGTTTGTACCTGGGTCCTAAAAAACAGAGCAACAATCCCTCCAACAAGCTCCAAAATGAGACAAAGAGCCAGCATGTAAAGAAACTGCAAGGCAAGAGTAAACAGTGAAACAGAGACACAGGAACATTACACAGAATCAAATGAATCCCATGAGTCACATCTATAATGAAAAACAAATGATTAAGGTTTACTTAATTTTTCTTTCGCAAGTTTTTGCACGCATATTCTTTAACTCTGGGACCATTTTTGGGATTTCCACCTGGATTTGGCCTACCCGAATTGAGAAGCTTCCCATACCCAGAGACAGTGGTCTAAATACACAATTTTGGTGTCATTTTAAAGGAAACCCTTTGAAGTTACATAAACCACTGCTAAAAGTGAAAACTGTACAGACAAAAACAAAGCATGTTCTTTTGTGTCATACAGATTTGGAATGTCATGAGGGTGAGTAAATAATGACTGGATTTTAATTTTTGGGTAAACTATCCCTTTAAGCTTATAATATTATTTTTCTTTTTGCTCCATTCAAAAAGTATCATTATAAAGAATAGAATATGAAGTGTCTTGTGCCAAAAATATCTATATGGTTTACATAATAAGTGATATGCTGAAGTACAGTGTTTGTGATGTAGTAGAGGACACTACTATATGCAAGTGTCTGATGGAAAAATGAAAACTTACCACTTTGAGAAGGCACAAGTTGTCTCTGAGAGACGCCAGAACCCCGATGAAGGAGACGATGAACATGATCACACCGAGCACAATTAGGATAATGGCGGGAGCCAGGAACACTCCATCCAGCGTTTTGTACCGTTGCCTCTCCACCTCCGCATAGATGCCGATGGCCAAAATAAAGCCCCCTATCAACTGAAACAAAATCACACAAATCAGATCAGACCATTTGGATTTAATGCAAAATTAGATTACAGATGGGATGATCAACACCATTTTAGTGATATTTCAGTGATATTTTAGTCAGGGCCTCAAATAGTCTTACAAGGATGGTAATAATTGAACCTAGAAGTATTTTAGTTTTTTTTCTTATTTAAATGTACTACAGTTAAAACAAGAGCAAAGTAGAGCTATGTGAAACTGACCTCCTGAGTTAATGTATTCTAACCTTGAATCTTAATGGCTTCCCTGATGGGCAGAGTGTGATTTCCATTTGGAAATATTCTAAATGATTATCATACTCTACTGATCAGAGCTGTAGTTGACTAATTAAAGATTGAACGTATGTGGTGTTAACCCCAAAGCATTTCTGTGTCAGAAAGAATAGTAGAAAGTAAATGTAGGAGAACCAGATGTCAGATGAAGTTGTACAACAGCAAATGCACTTCTGTAACCCAGAGAAATAAACACTGAGCTCCAGTGACATGGCTTAATGGCATAGTCAAATAATAACCATTATAATGTTGGCCTGGTAATTGCAGCAAAACCACTTCAAGCCTGTTAACTGTGTGTGTGTGTGTGTGTGTGTGTGTGTGTGTGTGTGTGTGTGTGTGTGTGTGTGTGTGTGTGTCTGCATATGGGCTTTTGTTGTGCCAATGCATTCCTTCTTTTCCTGAACTTCCGTTCTCATTCAACGCCACACCAGGATGTAGTTTGTATGGATAAGTAGTCATAATCTTCTTTCTTAAATAAAGGCATAATCGGTACGTACCAAGGGCAAAAATCATTGCCAGTGAATCAATAATATTATAAATGGTGTGTAAATCACTAATTGTTCTAAAATGATACTGTACTGTTCAAAAGTACAGCGGATCAAATTTCAGAGGGCGGCAGCTAAATTGTGTGGTGACTATGATTCAAGATTCAAGATTCAAGATTCAAGATTCAAGAGTTTTATTTGTCACATACACAGTTATATACAGAATATACAACCGGCAGTGTGTAAACAGGTCCGCTCCATGGGCAAATTCACAGTTAAAAACACAAGGAAGAAATTATAATAGAAATAGGATATGTAATATGTATATATCTGTAGAATTATAAATAATCAAGTCAAGAGAAAAAAAAGGTAACAAATAAGGATAAAGTGGAATAAAATAATTGAAGTAGACTTTGCAGTGAGTAAACTGTAGACTTATAAATATGTGGTTAACAAATGTATAAAGAGTATAATGTGCAAACAGGTTTATGACAGGTTGTTACACAGTAACAACGAGAACAGAAAGTGCAGTGCAAGTCAGTGTATCGATGTTTATCCTGACGTGAAGTCACGTGATGTTAAGTGACTGAGTTCAGGAGTCTGATGGCCTGGGGGAAGAAGCTCCTCCTGAGTCTCTCAGTTTTGGCCATCAGGGTTTCGGAAGTACCAGAAGCAGCGTGAAATGAGGGTTTGCAGGGTGATTAGAGTCCTTGATGATCTAAGCTCTACCTTTGCAGCGTTTGGTGTAGACGTCCTGCAGAGACGGGAGAGCTTGAGATACGCTTCGGATAAGCGCACTACTCTTTGCAGGGCTTTGCGGTCATGACTGGTGCTGTTCCCATACCACGCTGTGATGCACTGAGTTAAAACACTTTCTATCGCCCCTAAATAGAAAGTTTTCAGGATAGCTGGTGAAAAGCCTGAATTTCCTCAGCTGGCGCAGGTGGTACAGTCTTTGCCTGGCTTTTTCACCTGTGTCTGAATGTGAGCAGTCCAGGTCAGGTCCTCGGAGATGTTTACTCCCAGGTACTTGAAGCTGCTCACTCTCTCTACTGGTGACCCGCTGATCATGAGGGGGGAGTATGTCCGTTGCTTCCTGAATCCACAATCATTTCTTTGGTTTAGTTGTCCTGGCACCATGAGTCCAAGTATGCCGCCTCTGGAAATGAGGCCCAGGACAACAGTATCATCAGCAAATTTGATGATAGAGGTGGAGCTGTGTGTGGACAAACAGTATTAGAGAGTTCAGGACACAGCCCTGTGGATCCCACACTCAGGGTTAGGTGGACTGGCCTATTCTCACCACCTTTATAGTGAAGTCCTCAATCCAGTGGCAGAGAGAAGGATTCAGGCGAGATTTTGGAGGTTAGCTTGGTGGGAACTATGGTGTTATATGAGCTATAGTCAATAAATAGCAGTCTTATGTAGTTCCCACTTTTGCTGTCGATGTGAGTGAGGGAGGAGTGGAGGACATGAGAGATGGCATCTTCATCGATCTATTGGGACGATAGGCAAACTGGAAGAGGGTCCAAAGTGTCAGGAATGAAGGCGCAAATGGTGTTTTTAATGAGTCTCTCAAAGACCTTCATGACTATAGACGTGAGAGCCACTGGACGATAGTCATTTAGGCAAGAGGGTTTACTGTTCTTAGGGACAGGGATGATGGATTTTTTTGAAGGAGGTGGGGACCACAGAAGCGAGGACTCATTAAAGATAGATGTAAACAACCCGGTGAGCTTCAGCACAGGAATGAAATACCATCCGGCCCGGCAGCTTTCCTGGCGTCCACACGCTTGAGTGCTCTCGAACTTCATCCTCCGAGACAGAGATCACGTGATTGTTGCTGCTCTGAGTAATTTCTCTAACGCGCCACTTGGCGGAGTCGCGCTGTCAGCGGTTACAGTCAAAGCGAGCATAGAAAGAGTTTAACTCATTCACGAGCAACGGATCAGCGTTCACCTCTGCAGAGGATTTAGATCCAAAGGAGCAGATGGACCTCAGACCTTGTTAATAAAGTCGTTGAGTTGAAATGAGACTCCACTCGGTCTTTATAACGGAGTTTTCGCGGCTTTAACTGCTCGTCTGAGAGCATAGCAGGACGATCTGTATTCATTCATATTCCCTGAAAAATAAGCAGCAGTCGCATTCAGCTGGATTGAATTGTCCACCCACGGTTTCTGATTTGAGAAGGACGTTATTGTTATTGTTTGGCGTGGCTTGCTCTGTAAGCGTGTTGATGAAGCAAAGCGCCATCTGTGAACAATACGCCAGCTGAACTCGCCGAACATGTCCCAATCCACATCGCCCAGAGCTGCCTGTAGCGCGGTCTCTGAGTGGGGTGACCAACGCTTAACTTCCCCGCCACCGGGGTTCCTGGAGGAGCTTTTGTTTGTATTCGGGAGTGAGGAAAATGGCGGCATGATCCGATTTGCCAAACGCTGGAAGTGACCGCGCTTATAGGCGTTCTTAAACGGAGAGTAGCAGTGATCCAGTGTGTTTGCGCCTCGTGTGGGGCAGGAACGTGCTGGTGAAAGTTTGGCAGGACTTTCTTTAGGTTTGCTTTGTTAAAAAACAATGAATTCGGGATGTTGGTTTATGACGCCGCTGGCAACATCATGAAGGCCAGATAAAGCCAGCGCTGTGTCTGCCTGCGGTGGGATAAACGGCGGTCGCGACAACCGCGAAAACTCCTCGGCAGATAGAATGGGCGGCATATGATTGTTAAATGTTCCAGATGAGGTGAGCAGGACCGCGAGAGAATGGTGATGTTCCTGATCGCACCATTAGGCCTTGTTCTGTCCATCCGAAAAACAGAGAAGTTCTCCGGGAAGCTGTGTATGGGCGTGAGCCATGTTTCAGACAAACAATAGATATTACAGTCTCTCATGTCCCGTTGAAACTTATCCTGGCTCTAAGATCGTCCATCTTATTATCCAAGGATTGAAATTTGCTAGAAGAATGCTCGGGAGAGGAGGTCTGAATGCCCTTTTCCTCAGTCTGTTACGGATACCAGCACGTTTCCCACGGTGTTTCTTTGTTCTACGCCGCTGGCTCTGTCCATTGTTCAACTCGGCGTTCCGAAGAATCTCAGATGGCCACAGAGGATCGGCGAAAGTGTCCTGAAACAGTCCAGTGTAGAGGTAACCAATGTCCAAAAGAGTTTTGCTGTCGTAGTAGATCAATGCAGATGATAAGTTTGTAAAAACTGAGAGTAAAAGAAAGTAAAATAGTAAATAAAAGCACAGTCTTCGCGGAGCGACCTGAACGGCGACCAAACACAGCGGCGCCATTTTGTGACGGTGTAAACAGGGGTGTAAACAGGTCCAACTGGTGTAAATGTATGGACTAATTAATTATGGAGTAAACGACTCACCTACTTGAAACACAAAATGGTCTGCGAGTAATCCGTTTTTTAGTCCACTCAGTTTGGTTAAATTAAAGCTTCACCTCCGTGTCTGCCATAATCAGTTTACAGAGGACTAATGGGTTAAAAAGAGAAGGTGGCTATTGTTGAAGTAATGTTAACTTAGTATTTTATATGAGCTCCAAAGTTGCATTTTGATCATTTATATGATCATAAATTACAGTAATATTGTGAAATATTATTACGATTATTAGAGTTATTATAAAATAACTATTTTCTATTTTAATATATTCTAAAAAGTTATTTATTCCTGTGATGACAAAGCTGAATTCTCATCAGTTTTCAGAATATTTTGGTATTTCTTCAGTGTCACAGTGTATTCCTTATTATCAATGTTAAAAACCACTGCCTAACATTCAAGGGCGTGTGGTGGCAGTGGTTTCTTGGAGATAGTCAAAGGTATGCCATTAACCCGGATGTGCGAACAATTGACAGAACATGAATTTCAACAATGAAGACAGGGGTTAATAAAGGCATTCTGATGCGAAGCGATGCGTTTTTGTAAGAAAAATATCCATTAAAAAAATTAAATAAAAAACTTTATAAACTGGCTAACTTTATAAAAAATTAGCCAATTCAGGTGTGTTTGATTAGGGTTGGAACAAAGGGAAGTTTACATGACACTGTTTTTAACTATAAATGTAAAACTTTATATGCGTTTTGGCTGCTCATTTGCACAACAACATTGTTTTGAGGACCTGGAAATGCAAACTTTTGAAAACGGGTTTCAAAGTGCACGTTTTTGAAAACAATACCAATACTGTCTCCATGTAAACTACAAAAACGAGAATTTGTGAAAACGGCGACATCATGCGTGTGTATTGCGTGTTCAGTCTATTGGGCACGTAGTGTTTCTTTACAAAGTGGCATCGCCAACTACTGGCCTGGCACGCATAATGCAGCGTTTTAATCGTTTTTGTGGTGTCGTCTGTACCCGAAGAATGCAAAGGAAAAACTTTTCTGTTTTTAGTACATCGTTGTCATGTAAACATACCCTAAACTCTGCAGCGCAATGGGTGCCCAGGAACAGCAAATATATGCAACTCAAAACCATTTCTAAAAATCCAGAACTACATTGAGCCAACCAGCACCTTCAAAGTTAGCACCTTCAACCTCTTCAAGTCAAGCAAGTTGTACGCACAAAAAAATAAAAGACAGTGCACTTCAGAATGTCTTTTCTCAACAGGAGTGCACATAAATCAAAAGAGATGGTAGGGAAAGATGTATGACCGTGCCTTTGTGAGAAAAGCCATCCACACATAATAATTAACCCTTGAAGCCTTGTGTGAAGCACATGCACCAGGTCTCTTGTGAAAGCCCTGATGAGAGCAGAACAAAGTGTGCGCTAGGTCAGCCAGCACTGTAATACTGCTGCCAATGGGCCACCAAGAGCCTCGTCTGGTGGCATAATGGTCTGAAATAGCGTCCTGTGGGGCCTATTGTTTATGCTGTCAGTGTGATGGGTTCAACATGTGCAGTCCTGATCTTGACAGAAAGCTATGAGAGAAGCACAATGGTGCAGCCCATAGCATTTCAAACCTCTGCTGCCACAAATGGATGAGAATAAAGATATACAGATAACAGAATGCCATGACAGTGGCTCAAACTTGAATAATACTACAATGAAAAGCGTTATTTGCATATAAAACAGAATTATCAAAGCATAAATGACACATTAATGCCACAAATGTGAAATGTTTATAAAAGATTAGTATATCAGTTTATCAAAACATGGCACAAATGGATGACACAAAATAATATGATGCTAAAAAAATAATCAAGAACCTCAAATGTGGAGAATAGAAACAACTGAACAATAGGAATAAACATTGCATAATAACTATAATTTTTAACTGAATTTATGCTTAGAATTTTAATCAGATCTGAGTCTGAACCATTTTAAAATTTAAAAATATCAGGGCTTATGTAACCAAAACAAATGACTAGTTTATTTTTTAGTAAGTCACAGTTTGACAACAGTAAATAAGAGTATTAGATAACTTGAGAACTAAAATACAGAAAGACATGCTTGACAATGTTTCGCATTAAAAGCACTAGATTAAAATGGCTTTCAAAATATATGTACAGTACAACTATATGTATGGTTATATGTATAGATAGACAATATATTAAAGGATCAAGCATCCAGGACACATGCAAACTAAAACTTCCAACGGTTTTAAAGTACAAGGCAATCAAAAAAAAAAAAAAAAAAAAAAAAGAGAGAGAATAAGAACACTATAAAATAAGTAAAGGTATCACAACAAAAGACGGTTCGGTCTATACTATTTTATATTGTTTATAAGCTCTATGAGTTTGATATATCATATTTCTATAAAGGATACCCGGAGGTTTTATCCTAGTATTCAGTCTTATGATAAACAAAACTGCGCTCTGGCTCAAGAATTTACTGTATTATAATCCTGGGTTTAAAATAGGCTTTAAAACCATAAAAATTCAGGTAGCAAGATAGCAAGCAAACTTCATATTAAAAGACAACAAAAATGATACATGCTCATAAAGGTAGGAAAGTGGTAAATTCTTTTAAAAACTCAAATTCAACAATGTTGCTCATTTTAAGATTATGTTCAAAATTATATGAAACATGAATGATGGCTTTAATGGACTTTGATGGGTCATAAAACCATTTTTTCTTTTAGTTCACAGCTTTCACAGTATGACTGCACAGTCACACAGCATTTTGGTCATCTGATCGTACTAATGCAATCAATAACAGAAGCAAGATAACCACCAACCACTAAAATTTGTCTGTTTCAATTTCTATCTACTTCTTTCAAATGGAAATGCTATTTACTTTTTGTTTTGTTCCCAAATTAACACATCAATTTAACAAGAAAGGTGTTTAGCTATTTAAAGTGTTTACCTAACTTACTTGTCATTAGGCTACACAATTTAATATTTCCGCTTAGTATTTTCTACAGCGACGACGTAGCCTATATTTATTAATAAATCAATTGATAAACACATGCATAGCCGTAAAAACATTTGATGTTTTCAACATTAAGTAACTCTACTAATTCATTCGATAATTCATTACGAACTGTTAATCCTGCAGTACAGTAGTAGGAGGGTGTGGTCACTGGAACAGGTTATGGGGAGACATCTTAACATAATTAATAAATATATAAACATACTCAAATATTACTTCTACGTTCAACTATAATCTTTGCTTTCTCTCTGTTCTTTCCGAGTTTTTAAATGGCACATTTGCCGACGT